>SMSR01014723.1:0-65342 GCA_019453355.1 Ceratina japonica | reverse complement strand
AAGAAACCGACCACTACGTGGGAAATTGCTATTCTTTAAATGCCAAATAGGAAGAAATTATTTAATAATTTCAAAGGGTATTACGTTTAGCAAATGCAAAACTGATGAGCAAACTACGACATTCTACTTGGTCGGATCTTGTCCACTGTGAATATAACGTTTAATTGTGATACTTCTCGATACTATATTCTTAGATATACTGTACGCCGTAGCTTAAAGCTGATTTTCTACAAACATTTACATAAAGCATAATAATTACACATGCATACATAAAAGACAGTCACTGAACTAAAAGGAATATCAAATTTTACTTGTTTTTTCTACATTCCTGATTGATTAATCCTCGATACGAGACGCCTAACTTTCTGCATTCTACAAATGCCCTGTCCGAGAGACAATACGATTCCTTTTGCTAAACATAATTATATATTATACCACGTGTAGTAATGGAGGTGCGTGCAAAAATAATTTACTTCTCTCGTGGATTCTTATGAAAAATTCATTAAAACCATTTCTTACGAGAATAATTGTAATTTAAACTGTTTAAGTATGTTATTTATTGTCTTGGATGAATAAAGAAGTGTGTAAGATAAAACAAGGGTGAGAAACATTAATGCTACTTTTACTTAACATATTTCGACAAATTCACGAGTTATAAGACGTATAAAGTCTTCCTGCGATTTAATGCAATGTCCAATAAAATAAATTAGTTTATAATTATTTTCACATGTTATATTATACTTAATACTACTAATGCCTGATTCTTTTTATTACTCTCATTTTTGTAAAATATACTTTTCGTGCTATGTGTTTCGCGGTACGTATGAGAAATTGTTGTTGTTATTTCAACATTAACAAGCGGATCGTGATTTATATTAATTGGTAAATGGATTTAGGACTGACCGCATTGACCGGTCACGTCGCCCCTGCGTCGCCCCGGCGGCACCCAAGTCACCGAGATCCGGGGTTGCCAGGGTTGCCTATATCAGCTGCCTATATAGCTACTACCCCCACGCCGCGCCGGCTGATGAGCAACAAAGGCATGAGAAGTAATGAGAACTAGAGAACCCTCAGTTTCTCTCTGGCTCAACGGCCTTGGCGGGGTGTGGGACGATCACCTTCGTGTTCGTGACTACGATTGTATATCTCGTGTGTGTGTGATAACTACTACCAGTGCAGCTAGCCAGCCTGCTTCCCCCTTCCATCTTTAGAAGTCCACCCTCTCGCCCAAAGTCTTTCCTCTGATTGACATGTTAAATTGCCATAGATAGTGCTGTTGAAGGAACACATCATTCCAAACCTTTGACCGACGAAGATCTTTAATCGACCAGACTGTTTTGTTGTGTTTGCTCTGTGTTTCTACCTGATTCTAGCCTTCAGTTCCAGGGAGATGAATAGCTACTAAAAATTTGACAAGACATAATCGTATTTTCATAATGGATGAGGCAAAATTTCTTAAACGGTAAGCGTTTCGCTATGCAGTTATGTCATTAATTATTGTATGTTTATCGTCAGGAATTACATTTTATATTTGATACTGTATCACTTTTCTCATTTACATTTGTCGTGAAACTGTAAATAAGTGTATTTTCAATGATTAGGAAAGTGAGGTCTGGTACCTTGGACGTCCATCCAACGGAAAAGGCTTTGGTAGTGAATTATGATGTCGAGGCATTGATCTTGGGTGAATTAGGTGATCCTATGTTGGGAGATCGTAAGGTAAACTAAAGATTAAATATATTCTCTTATTGCTTAAACAGTCGTATGATTACAAGTAATATAATCCCTATAGGAATGCCAGAAAATAATTCGACTGAAGAGTTTGAATGCAGATACTAATGTGGCGCTTTTAGCTAAAGAAGTCATTGAGAAATGTTCTTTAATACATGAATCGAAACTTTGCGAAGTAGAACAGTTGATTTATTATCTTCAAAACCGTAAAACAAATGATAGTGGGATAGGTGAATACTTTTGGATATTGTCTTTGAAACAGCTGACATATTTTCTTTATGCAATACTTATTTCATGTTAGGTAGTGATAATAGTACACAACCGTCGAGGCCAGCATCGTCTAATTCAGTGTCTACAGAGAACGGTGAAATGGAACGTGCTGTCATAAGTAATGTGGACAGTTACATTGAATTATTGTATGAAGAGATACCAGGAAAGATCAAAGGCTCCTCTTTAATCCTACAATTAGCAAGGGTTCCTGATAATCTTCATGAATTGTCTAAAAATGGTAATATACGTAATATATATAACATACTAATGATTTATCTTTCTCATACATTGTACACACTTGGTCTACATTTTTTTAGAATCTTTGTTGAGTGCTTTGGCCAGGGTGCTGAGGGAAGATTGGAGGCGTAGCATAGAATTGTCTACAAACATTGTGTACATCTTCTTTTGCTTTGCAACATACAGCCAGTTTCACAATATTGTACTCGAGTACAGAGTAAGTATAGAGCAAAGAAATACTAAAAATATACACTATGTTCATTAATTAACCGTTTGTGTGTGTTTGTGTCCAGATTGGATCTCTTTGCATGGATATAATAGACTTTGAATTACGTCGATATGACCAGTGGAAGGAGGACATGGAGAAGCGTAGACGTCATTTCGAAAATACTACAGGATTAACGTTTTTCTCGAGCGGGAACGACAACTGCGATAAAAAAACGAAAATTGTCGACGACATCTGGAATACGGACGGTCCTTTGGATTACGAAACTAAAAGGCGATCGAACGAAACAAGCGTCAACGTAACTGAGAGCGATATAAAGAAACTCAAAGAAGAACTCGAGAAGAATCGTAAAAAGTTCAAGAGTTTGACGAAAAAGCAAGAGCAACTGCTGCGAGTGGCGTTCTATTTGTTATTAAATATCGCTGAGAACATGGAAGTCGAAAGAAAGATGCGCAAGAAAAACGTGATCGGTATGCTCATTAAGACTTTGGACAGGACAAATGTAGACCTACTAATTCTCGTGATTGCATTCCTAAAAAAGTTGTCCATATTTCGCGAGAATAAGGATCTCATGGCCGAAGAGAATATCATTGAAAAGATACCGAGGCTACTTCACAGCAATAGTCCCGACCTAGTCCTTAGTACTTTGAAATTACTGTTCAATCTTTCTTTCGACGCGAAGCTTCGAGCCAAAATGATGAGAGTAGGCTTACTACCAAAGTTAATTAAGCTACTAGGTCAGAGCGATATCAAAAATAAAACCACAATCCTTGGCTTATTGTATCATGCCAGTATGGATGATAAAGTGAAGTCTATGTTCACCAACACTGACTACATCCAAATGGCAAGTTTTAAAATAAACAGTTACAGTAGTCGTAATTTACATAAATATTATGCTACGTTCGAATCTGTTTCAGATAACGAACATGATACTGAATTCGGAAGATAATCAGCCGAAACTGGAACTGATAGCGCTTGCTATAAATTTAGCGATCAACAGCAGGAATGCACAGCTCATGGTGGAAAACAATCGTTTGCAAGGCCTGATAAAGAAAGCGTTTCGTACCCAAGACCCATTAATAATGAAAATGATCCGGAACATTTCTCAGCACGAGTCAACAAAGTACCACTTCCTCGTGAGTAGTAATTCAATTCAATGCGTGAATCGAATGATATGATATTCGATAGACGTTTCTAAAAGTTATTTTTAACTGATAGGAATTTGTCGGCGATTTTGCTATGGCTGTAAATCAATCAGACTCGCAAGATTTCGTGCTCGAAGTCGTAGGCGTCTTGGGCAATTTAGAATTGCCTGACTTGGATTATTCTCACATATTGCATCGCTGCGAGTTAATACCTTGGATTCGCAACAACCTTGTTCCAGGTACAGTATCGGGCATCCTTAGATGCGAGTGCAAAATCTTTCGATCTTTTAATCGACATTGTGCATTTTTATCAGGTAAAGCGCCAGACGATTTAGTACTCGAAATAGTAATATTTCTGGGTACGGCTGCATTCGACGAAGATTGTGCACGCCTGTTATGTAAAGCAGACATATTACTTTCCCTCATCGAACTTCTCAAAGGTTCGTACATTGTTAGAAATATAATCTAACTGTCGTCTTTTCATTTTTTTAAACGAGAATAATTCTTACAGCGAAGCAAGAGGACGATGAAATGGTTTTGCAAATAATTTATATATTTTATCAAATATCTAAACATGATTCCACCCGAGGTTATTTAATACGCGAGACCGGCAATGGTAATAATCAAATTTTATAGATACTTTACATCAAAAGAATCTAGTATTTTATTTGACGAAAATAATTGTATCATTTATAGAAGCCCCAGGGTACTTGATTGACCTCATGCACGATAAAAATCCGGCGATCAGAAAGGTCTGCGACGCGTGTTTAGACGTTATTGCCGTAAGCACATCTTTTCAAGACCCTTCGTACGATACATTTCAGAGCGACCACTAAACGTGTGCAATAAATTTGTAGATGTGCGATAAAAATTGGGCAGCTCGCATAAAAGTAGAGAAATTTCGTTCGCATAACCAGCAATGGTTGGAGATGGTAGAGTCTATAACCAGTGATAATACCAACAATCATCTGTTGCCAGAGGAAGATGAGAGTCTCTCACCATTTATGAATGGAGATCTCTTAAAGCACACAATGCTATTCCCGTCTGGTAAATGATTCGGTGTATTGAATGTAATCAAGCAAGCGTTTCATACTCGTAACGATATTAAAATTTGAATAGGTAACATGGCTTCATTCAGCGCGGACGATCGGTTTTCTGTTATGAAAAATTCTTCGGAGTCATCCGAAAATCAGAGTCGTCCTGTCAGTAGGTGAGTCCGCTACAATTTTTGGTACAATAACATTTTATTAGGCAAGAATTAAAGGCTTTCGTGTTTCAGATACAAAGATTTTGACGAAATAGGTGAACTCGTGGCCCGCTCCAAATCTCGCATGTCTGTTGGTTCTGGAATTGAAGATTTGTACTACAATTCTAAAGTTAAATTTCCGGATGCCGACAGTTCACATGTATTGATATAAAAAGGTAATTAGGTCGTACACCATATAATTAACACCTATCCAGCAATCTTATATATTTATTTGTACATGGAAGAATTTTAAAAGGCTTTAAGAAACATTTACGTGATAAATTCTTTTGATCTCATAATTTAGTATACTTTTTTTAAGTTAATTTCGTATCTATTATACACGATCGTTTAATACAGCCTGATATCTAGTCCGATGATTTTAATAATCGATATATAGTAAATAATGTGATCATTTTCTCGTTATGCGCAATAATGTAAGACTATAAATGATTTTAACATAGTTTGTTATTAGAATAAGGTATCAGATTTATACCTTTTTTGCATGACAATTAACAACAAATTAATAGAGAACGTTAATTGAAGAATGTCATAAGCAAAAGTAGAAGATCGTGAAGATCTATTTAATACTAAAACTATGAAGAAACTGTAGAACTTTTTTCCTTTGGTCATAGAGTAAACATTCCTTTTTATATCTTTAAACGCGTGAGAACACTGACACTAAAGAATGTTATATGTTTACAAAATTATATTCTACCTATTTATTGTTCTATACGTCGTAATAATTGATAAATTATGTATATCCTACATCTTATAGGAACTGATATTTATTATAAAGTAACATGCAATAAAACACGATTACTGAAGAATCCTCGGTTTATTGTTTGAAACTAAACTTGTTTGTATAATGGTATGAGCAGCAGGCCTAAACGCAATGGCATAGCTATTGTCACCATCTGTGTAAAATGTATGTTCCTTCAAATCCCAGCTAACAGGACTGTCCATAAATCCTTGTACATTTAAAGCGACCCAAGGCAGAGTTTTCTGCATTAATACATAGTTTTTGATAACTCTATACAATTTTCCTATTTGTTCCCGCGTGAAAAGTCCAGTCCACTGTAGATACGTCACTTGTCCGACATCCAGAGACGGGGATGGACATCGATACGTGCTCACATAATCATTTTCTTTGTCGCTTCTTCTGAGGAAAGAATCGTTCTTGATTTTAAATACACCTCGAACATCAAATATATATAAAAAATATTGCATACGTACAAATTGCCGGAGATACTAAAAACTCCGAGCCATTCGAAAAACTGATTGTAATCCACTTCGTTCGAAAGTATTGGCACTTTTACGGAATAATCGATTCTCTGTGAAAATGTTTGATGACAAAGAAGTACCCTGTAATTGCGTTTATGAAACCATGCTGCTACAGATGACGGACACAGATTANAACTGATTGTAATCCACTTCGTTCGAAAGTATTGGCACTTTTACGGAATACTCGATTCTCTGTGAAAATGTTTGATGACAAAGAAGTACCCTGTAATTGCGTTTATGAAACCATGCTGCTACAGATGACGGACACAGATTCTCATCTAAAAATATGCATTTATGTATTTAATCACGTATTTAGTGTGGTGTTAGTTAGTTGTGGCGAAGGAAACTGAAAAGCTAGAGAATTACCTGGTGGATCCCACGACACAATTACATCAAACTGTTTGTTAAAACGCTCCTTTAGCGATGTTCGAACATGTTCATAATTCTTCTTACCGGGTGTAAAATTGTCCGCTTTTAAATCAATAGTCACGACTTTTGATCCAGATCACCGACAAAAAAATAAATAAATAATAAAATATGTATAATGTATGTTAATGGTTTCAAAAATATAATCTAACTATCTTAGTCCCTCTATTAACTAGAAAAATAGAAATTTTGTGTATTGTCTTTGCTCCATTTTCGTGCACAACATTCGTTGTATTATGCGAATGATAAGCTCGGACTTGTATCCAAATTCGTGTTATTATTTCTTAGCTCGTCTCTAAATAGACTCAACTCCATAGCCGATATCCCTTGCCAATTCTCTAATTCTGACAGACGGTACAAGTTATCACAATGTTCCATTAACAATTCTACAGTTTTCATCGACAGATCGTGGCTATATAATATCTTCAGCTCTTGCAGTTTTCGCATCGGATTCTGCGAAAATATCTTTCTCACCGTCTCGTCTCCGATGCCGGTCGACGAGCCCAATTGAATAAATTTAATGTTTTTACAATGAGAAAGTAAAAACTCTAGGTGCATGTTTGCACATTCAACGACACATTTGATTCTTTCCAAGTACTGAAACGGTTCAACTACCAGCTTGTTCGGATGAACCAGCGTATGATCTAAGAATTCACAATTGTAGAAAACTAAAGTGCTTATATCTGGGCAATGCTGGCTTATAGATACGAGTGCGTTCAAGTCGATTCCGTCTACGTGTTCGAGATGAAGATGTGTAATTGCGCGACCTTTTATTTCTAGCAATGTGTGTATGCCATGAGCATAAAAATCGCAGGACAGAATTTTCAATTCCCTTAAGTAATCGAGAGCAGCTAAAACCGTCAAGTCCATGATTTTCTCATCTCGCAGTAAACAAAGACTTGTAATGTAAGGGCACATGTCGATTAAAAGATACAAGTGTTCCATGTTAAAGGTTCGGCTCTCAAACGTCCTTATATGGAGAGAACTCGCAGCACCAATTTCTTTCTGTTGAATGTATTCTAAGACGTATCCAAACTCGTCGCATCTACCAATATTTTCTATATTCAAATGTTCTAAGAAGAGATTCGCATAGCCAGATATAGTCATAGATGTTCTACACAGTGTGATCTGTTTCAAATTCTTGCAGGAGAGTAAAGCACCGATGCTGCGTTCTGTTACTGATCTAGATGCAGTCACATCTAACTTTTGCAGTTTCTTACAGTTCTGAGCTAGAGCCGCTATAATGTTATCCGTGCAATCAAAGCATAATATGAAGCATACTAGATTCGGCATGGCAGATACTCCACTGACAATAATCTTCTCTATGTCAGACGTTCTCCAACCGGCCGACCCCGAACCTAAATCCAAAACCTCCAGCCCAACCATGCTCGGTAATTTGTTGTAAAGTACGTGGCGCATGATTTTCGGCCAATTCGAGAATTCGATCGTTTTCAAGTGCGAATCCACAGCCACTTCTGTTAAATGAAGAGCAACAGTCATTTCTGACAAGAAGACTGTTGTCAAAGCATAGTCATTGTACGTGCCCCTGGTTTCTTTAACTAGATCAACGACTGCAGTTAACACTGCTCTAGACATTTTGTCATACAAGTGTCTAGGCACATTGTAACTCAACAAATGTTTCATAAATTCCAACATCGAACATAACTTGGTGTGCCCATAAGCTGGATTGGTTTTGGATATGATACAAACGTTTTTTGCCAAGTGTCTACCGAATGCAGTTACTAATTCGCCAATAGAGTACAATGCCAGTTCCACAAGTGTACGTACTCTATGTTTCCTCGGCATTTTGTGTTCTTCTTAGAACTTACCATAACGTGTATGCGCTTTATGATCAAAGAAGGAAGCTTTGCCTTCTAAGCCAAGCTTTTGAAAGTCCTCTGTCAGCAAGGACAATATTAAATGTCCAGACGGTGTGACGGCGACTGAATTGTCCAAGTCTATTTTACTGTCCACTGTCAACAGAGTCAGCTCTCCTAAAAATATTTGCAAGAAATTAAATGATGAAACGTCGATGACCGTTAATCAATTAACATCGACCGCTTTTATCAATTACCTTTTTTGACAAACGCTTCGACGAATTCTTTATTTATTAATTCGCACGCGTGCACTCCGTTGATTCGATAATAATCGGTATCGTTGGACATACAAGTGTGCAACTCGTCCGGAATTCTGAGCGTGTCAGGAAGTACTAGAGATATCTGGCGTAAAGCCAAAAGTAATTGCGAATTATGTAAAGTTTTCTTAAAGCATCACCTTTATGAAATTAGCACTGAGTAAAGTCGATCTTTTTACGTACGGAATGATTGAAGTAATGCGATCGCACTACGCCTGGTACATCTGGCCTTCCGTAATTCCTTTTTTCAATCGAAAAATTATGTTGAGGTGCTTTGAAATCCCATACTTCTGGACTAAGCATTTTAGTTAAAAGAAGCTTATATTTGTGAACAATATATCGTTACTTTTGACGTTACTGCACGTGAGCGTANGCCAGTTCCACAAGTGTACGTACTCTATGTTTCCTCGGCATTTTGTGTTCTTCTTAGAACTTACCATAACGTGTATGCGCTTTATGATCAAAGAAGGAAGCTTTGCCTTCTAAGCCAAGCTTTTGAAAGTCCTCTGTCAGCAAGGACAATATTAAATGTCCAGACGGTGTGACGGCGACTGAATTGTCCAAGTCTATTTTACTGTCCACTGTCAACAGAGTCAGCTCTCCTAAAAATATTTGCAAGAAATTAAATGATGAAACGTCGATGACCGTTAATCAATTAACATCGACCGCTTTTATCAATTACCTTTTTTGACAAACGCTTCGACGAATTCTTTATTTATTAATTCGCACGCGTGCACTCCGTTGATTCGATAATAATCGGTATCGTTGGACATACAAGTGTGCAACTCGTCCGGAATTCTGAGCGTGTCAGGAAGTACTAGAGATATCTGGCGTAAAGCCAAAAGTAATTGCGAATTATGTAAAGTTTTCTTAAAGCATCACCTTTATGAAATTAGCACTGAGTAAAGTCGATCTTTTTACGTACGGAATGATTGAAGTAATGCGATCGCACTACGCCTGGTACATCTGGCCTTCCGTAATTCCTTTTTTCAATCGAAAAATTATGTTGAGGTGCTTTGAAATCCCATACTTCTGGACTAAGCATTTTAGTTAAAAGAAGCTTATATTTGTGAACAATATATCGTTACTTTTGACGTTACTGCACGTGAGCGTAAGGCATCCTGGTTAGTTGTTCTCAAAGCTATACTTTATGGGTATCATGGGTACTTTGGGTACACGTGCTTCTACTGATGTTTGACATTGGTGTCTCAATAGTGCGTAAATCCTATGTATAATTAGGGTAATAGAAATTTCATCTACAATAGATCGCACTAGTTTTCACAGGCTAATTTTTCGTCAAATTGGTGTAATATTATTACTCTCAAGAGCTATTATGAATAAAGTTTACTTTACGTAGATCTTCAAGATCAATCTTCTTTTTGAAGACTAATAATTCTTTCAAACTCCGTAAGCGTACAGATAAAACAGAATCAACTTAAAATGTGATTGCGTTCTGTCGATCTTTCATTAGCTCCAATTTGATATGTTATTGTATTTCTTTTCGATAGAAAAAAAATTAGTATGCATATGCAGTGTCATAATTTTACGATCGTAAGTAATTATTAAATCGGGGTAATTATTTCAATATTTACGTATATTACTTTACAATTTTATTTATACAAAACACATAAAATAAGATATAAAGGTATGATTAATTACTTTTTCTTTTTCTTAACTTCATTTGGATTCTTTCTCATCCAATATTTAACAGATTCTCCAGATCGTATACCCAACATAGCTGACTTTGAATATACATCGCGCGTAATAAATGGAGAATATCCAGCTATATAATCCTCTTGTAAAGGATCATTTTTGGTACGCGCCAGCCTTGATTGCCTTTGATCAGGTGTAGGCTGATCTTCGCAAAGAATAGGATTGTTTGCGTGTTTTCCACCCTTTGGCGTTGGTAAAGAGAACTAAAAATGTGAGAAATATCTATACAGAATAGTTGCATGAAGATATGTGTTAAAAGGAGAAAATATAGATTATACCCTTTTTCCCTTCTTTGAAATCGGCCTGCGGAAGTTGATGTGTATTTGTTGCTTTCCTTCTTCATTCAATGTGACCGCGACTCTTTTCAACGTTTTATTACCACAACTAGGACAAAACACTTTTGTCATGATGCTAGTAGTTTTATAACACGCGTAACACCTAAGTATGTATGTCCGCATTTGTTTAATCACTCTGCCATCTAATGCAGCTATGCTCAGTCCTATTTGTTTCAAAACGTTTTGCATGGCGAAGTCCATCGTTAAACAAGCAACGGTCGCAGACTTTTCTTCAAGAAAACCTGAATCAAGCTCCTTTTTAACGGTATAAATATTTCCTGAAATGAATATGATATTTGTCTTTGTGCATAATTATTTATTATACATATTTATATGTGAAGTATTAGAGGATTTTACCTGGTGTAATCCAGCCACTGTCGTCATCGCTATCGTCACTGTCGCTATTTTCACTAGCTTCGTGTTCATTGTTACAATATTCTTTAACAGAAGGCAAAATGTCATCAACATTATGCTCAGTATCATTAATGTCTTGAACCACAAAGTCTTTGGAATCACATGATAATTCTGAGAATTTCGTAGACAAGTCTTCTGTCCCATTCTCGTCTACATCAGAGTTTGCTGTTTCGTAATTGGATTCGAAGGAACTGCAGGATTCATTTTCAGAGTCAGATTCATCTTCCTCATTATCAATATTCTTTACAGCCTCCTTACAGCCTTGTTCAATTCCGTTCTTAGCATCCTGTAAAGTCTCTTCTTTTCCTGATTTTTCTAAGTCAGTTTCTTTGCCATTCTCTTTACTAATATCTTTCTGCACATTAAAAATATTTATTTAATATCTAAATCATTTATTACTATAATCCAAACTGTAGATATATATTTACTTTTTTCCCTGGTACATAGAAACCAGCTAAAGGTTTGCAAAGTTCATCAGACTTTCTAATACTGGAATCTGTGGTCTGTGAAACTTCTGGTTCAGTCCTTAAATGATCTGTTCCTATGTTTTCCTTCTCCAACTGGTATGTCAATGCGATTACTTTGATGTCAGTTGCCGAGAGACTAGTATAATCACCGGTCTTTTTGGCAAACTCAGTGACTACAAGTATAGAATGAATATTCTTACATGTTACTCAACTGAAAATGTGTTACAATAAAATTAAATTGTATTACCAAATTTGACGTTTTCAGGATCTGCATCCTGTATTGTCAAATCATATGGTAAGACGACCAATCTCCTTAATTGTCTTTTATTTTTAACTTCGTTCACTACATCCTGCTCTGTTATTATGTTGACGCCAATATCCTGAAATTCGTGTACGTTTTCATGTTTTCTGATTATATTATACAATGCACTTGTATTATACACAGACTCAAAGAATTCAATTAAATAAAATCTCACCTGTAACGGTGCATTTCGGATAAAAGCACTTGTATCGACCACCAAGTACTGTACTTTTTGTTTTTCATTCATATTTAATAATTTCCGAGGTAAATCTTTCACTGTTTCTCAGGTCCACGTGTTTTCAGAATGTTCAACAATGTTCAACACAATCAATCACCCGAATTACCCCAGTCACCAACGTTGGAACACGTTTTCATGAATCTCTATTTGTGGTATTTTGGTAGTGGTACTGGTAGTTCACAGTCCCTATAACTTAGGGTCTACATGAAAATTATTCATAAAGAAGGGATGTGTCTCTCAAAATATGGCTCTCGTGTTTATACATGCTGCACCTGACTGTTTTTGAATAAGCAATTATATACAAGTGATATAAGCAGATATAAGTTTGTTTTATATATAGATGAAATTTCTTTATGAAGGATTTCAAGATACTAATTGTAGGACTTGTTAACGTTACAAAAAGTTGTATGTATTTACGTACAGTTACACTTGTTAATTGTCATTTTAAACGTCAATTGACAAGACTATGGTACAATAAATAAAGCAACAATTGGTCTTTAATAATGTTCTTCAACAAAATAAGAATAGAGTAACTAAAGTGTACATGTACAATACTTGGCATTTATTGTCAATCGTAAACTCATAATATAGAAAAGTCTACAATTTGGAAAGGGGGAATCACCCAGCATCATCGTTATTGTAATGGGNTTCAGAATGTTCAACAATGTTCAACACAATCAATCACCCGAATTACCCCAATCACCAACGTTGGAACACGTTTTCATGAATCTCTATTTGTGGTATTTTGGTAGTGGTACTGGTAGTTCACAGTCCCTATAATGTAGCTTATTTATTTATTTTTATTGAATTCTAAGTAGAATTGATCGTACTATAATGAATACGAAAATACTTTTCGCACAAGAAATGACTGTGATGTAAAATATATATATTATATAAAAACAAAGTGAACTTTGAGCAACTTAGGGTCTACATGAAAATTATTCATAAAGAAGGGATGTGTCTCTCAAAATATGGCTCTCGTGTTTATACATGCTGCACCTGACTGTTTTTGAATAAGCAATTATATACAAGTGATATAAGCAGATATAAGTTTGTTTTATATATAGATGAAATTTCTTTATGAAGGATTTCAAGATACTAATTGTAGGACTTGTTAACGTTACAAAAAGTTGTATGTATTTACGTACAGTTACACTTGTTAATTGTCATTTTAAACGTCAATTGACAAGACTATGGTACAATAAATAAAGCAACAATTGGTCTTTAATAATGTTCTTCAACAAAATAAGAATAGAGTAACTAAAGTGTACATGTACAATACTTGGCATTTATTGTCAATCGTAAAATCATAATATAGAAAAGTCTACAATTTGGAAAGGGGGAATCACCCAGCATCATCGTTATTGTAATGGGGACGAGATACAAGTGTTTACTCGAAGATTTTTTATCTGTTAGTCAACTGCATGTTAATCAGAACATGTTACATACTCTTAAAGAGCGTTATAGACAGTGTATAGATTCAGATAGGAAATTTAGTCAAATTAAAGATCTGAGGACATTATTGAAAGTGTTGGAGAAACGTGACGCTCTCAGTTGTGATAATATAGAACCACTTTTTTACATTTCAAATCACTTTGTGAACAACCTTCAGATGACAAACAGAGTACGACAATATAAGGATAATTTTGAGAAAATTGAATATTCTCCATCGTACAATATGAATCAGAACTTGGCTGGTGAGTTTCATCATATCAGATTACATGTAATTTCATTAGTTTTCATATTACTTTAATTTTTATAATCCGATTACTTCTTTTGAGCTGTTTTCTTTTTATATTCTCTAACAGAAAACAAAAATTATGAATCACAATTGCCAGTAAATGAGAGCAATATGTCAGAAGGAGAACACCGTGAAAGAGACATTGCATTGCAGGACATATGTAAGCACAAGCTTCTTTCTTTGAACTATTCATGTATGTACCAAGTGAATACTTACCGAAAAATATTTTCCAAGTATTGTCGCGCGTGAGCGAGAGAATTGGTCGTTCTTGGAGGGACACAGTCAGATATTTGGGACTGCCTGAATATCAAATTGATGCTATTCAAAGTAGACATGCTTTTGACTTGAAAGAACAAAGTCACCAAGTGAGATACATTTTCCACATGATTTTATTTCTTAACGCTCTTTACATAAAGTAACAGTAAATAATTATTTCAGGCTTTAAAGCTGTACATGGCTCAGTACAGCGATAGTAATTGGAAACTAGATTTAATAAATGCTTTAGAGAAAGCGAGGCGTAGGGATCTAAGGGAACTTGTCGAAAGACTAATACTAGAATTGGATAAATGAACACAAACAGTTGTAAGGATAATTGTAAATAAAAAAAGGTACTAGGCACAAGAAATGTAATTTGTTTTTAATGTATTTGTAAGAAATGCTTAAACATAATTGTTTCAAACAAATTACGAGATATTGTTAAATATGACTATGGTGTTCTGAAGCAAAATAGGTTGCTGTATTTTGTTCATCACTCGACGATGACAAGCTAGCTATAGGTTGTTTGTGAAAACTTATTATAACAGTCTTTATTATCCCTGCAAACGACATTGAAAAGATGCTAAATCAGATATTAGAATTGCACAGAATTACAATTTATCAAACAATTGATTTTAAAATACAGCAGCCTGTTTTCTAGATAGTAACCAGTTTTTAAATTATATATTACATTAATATAAATTCTTATATCAATGAGAGATGTACATCTGTACCCAGTACATTTATTATTAGTTGTTTGTCAAAGACTTTTGAAAAATATTTCGAATACTTCCAGATCCATTTTTTATCTGGCTATTTGATAACGTGAATTTCTTATATCATTAACGAGTGTATAATGTTTGATAAAATTATACTGTACGCCGAAAATTTATACAACATAGGCATTTTTTGTTTGACTTCCTACTTTGACCATGACATCCTTATGTATCTGGTATACTATAGAAACTTTTGAGGCAATCTTTAATCTTTCTTTCAATTTGCGCCTGTGAAATGAAAAATGTTAGACTTTATGCCAGCAAATTTCATATAAATATACATGTACATCAATATTTACCCAATTTCCATAACACTGTTTTCATTATTGGCATTCGCAGTCCATACACCTATTTTATCTCCTTTTGTTCTGATATTTACAACGGCCCCACAAATATCATCCGAGTATCCATTAAATGCTTCGCCAATCATACATAAAAGGATTTCTAGCCAAAAGTTATCTAAATCTGTGTTTCTCTGTTTCTTCTCCAAGTTTATGAGCCACCTTCCGCCGCANAGGCATTTTTTGTTTGACTTCCTACTTTGACCATGACATCCTTATGTATCTGGTATACTATAGAAACTTTTGAGGCAATCTTTAATCTTTCTTTCAATTTGCGCCTGTGAAATGAAAAATGTTAGACTTTATGCCAGCAAATTTCATATAAATATACATGTACATCAATATTTACCCAATTTCCATAACACTGTTTTCATTATTGGCATTCGCAGTCCATACACCTATTTTATCTCCTTTTGTTCTGATATTTACAACGGCCCCACAAATATCATCCGAGTATCCATTAAATGCTTCGCCAATCATACATAAAAGGATTTCTAGCCAAAAGTTATCTAAATCTGTGTTTCTCTGTTTCTTCTCCAAGTTTATGAGCCACCTTCCACCGTTCTTGTTGGCGTCATCTTCCCACATAGGTCTGATTCCTTGCTTGAACATACTGTAGTCACAACCTTGCCTTAAATCTGATGCTGCTTTTATATGGTTGTACAAACTGCCAAAGAAAATAGCTGTATTAGCAAAGGAATTCTATTACTTCACGTAAATACACCACCTACCTCCAGAAGTCTTCAGCTGTATCGAAACTTGTAATTTTCCTTTGGCTCTCTTCCCATGATTTGTTTCTATCGGGCTCATAATACCACAGAGTCCACGTATGCTGGAGTGGGTGTTTAATTAATACTTCCGGTGGGAATTCATCAAAATTTACTACCTCCTGATCGTTCCTTTCAACTTCCTACAAGTAATTATATTCACAGCCTCAGGTTTGCCCAGTCCAACGATAGTATAAAATTCATTGAAAATTTACAAAATAATAATGCACGAGCAACGTATGAAATAGTTTTGCTGGAAGTAATGTAATATGCCTTTTTTAAGAAAGTTTTCTAACTGTGCTTGGGGGCAGCTGGGAGGGGTGAAGAGCAAGTGACCACGCTGCCTCGCGAAAAGAAGTGTTTTGATATTCTCCTACATCCGAGTTTCAAACTTGTTCGAAACAAGTATTGTATCGGTTTTATGGAATACGCGATATAGTTAAAAATATTAAAGGGACACTACCTCAATTTCTTCCGTATTACTCGTGGCCATGTCAGAAACTTTATGCTGCTTTATGCACGATATGTTCGACTCGGTGAACTAACGGCAATGGCATCTGTCGGCAAATTTTTACACAAAATTTCCTTTCTCCGAGATGAAGAAAATGATGCGAAAACTGCGTCGACGCGCGAACACAAAATTTAATCCGAGTAATTGGCGATGAGCGGAACAATCGTTTTAGTTTTACTATTACTTTACAATATAACCAAAGGAAAAAAAAAAGAAAGGAGGAACACTACGCGTTTTATATGCTTAATCTTTGCTTATTTTTGCTCTTTTCTCTTTGACGTACCGATGTGGTGAATCGACATTATATGTTTTATAGTATTGCGGGAATTTTTTTGACGTTTTATCCGGTGTAACGACACTACCGTTCGTTTTTGTTTCATCTCTTATTTTTAATGCTCATGCAATTGTTTAATTTCATCGAAGCATGTATAGTTTTGCCGATTGTCTTCTATCAACATGAGCATTTTAACGTTTCCGTATGTTACGAGGACAAATGATTTTAAATTAGAATAATTGTTTGTNCTCAATTTCTTCCGTATTACTCGTGGCCATGTCAGAAACTTTATGCTGCTTTATGCACGATATGTTCGACTCGGTGAACTAACGGCAATGGCATCTGTCGGCAAATTTTTACACAAAATTTCCTTTCTCCGAGATGAAGAAAATGATGCGAAAACTGCGTCGACGCGCGAACACAAAATTTAATCCGAGTAATTGGCGATGAGCGGAACAATCGTTTTAGTTTTACTATTACTTTACAATATAACCAAAGGAAAAAAAAAAGAAAGGAGGAACACTACGCGTTTTATATGCTTAATCTTTGCTTATTTTTGCTCTTTTCTCTTTGACGTACCGATGTGGTGAATCGACATTATATGTTTTATAGTATTGCGGGAATTTTTTTGACGTTTTATCCGGTGTAACGACACTACCGTTCGTTTTTGTTTCATCTCTTATTTTTAATGCTCATGCAATTGTTTAATTTCATCGAAGCATGTATAGTTTTGCCGATTGTCTTCTATCAACATGAGCATTTTAACGTTTCCGTATGTTACGAGGACAAATGATTTTAAATTAGAATAATTGTTTGTATTCTTTAAAATTAAAAATAAGATTATGTATATCAATGTAAATATTATAGTTCAGATGTTTAGATGATGATCTTGCAATAAATCTGAAATAAGGGTTGGTGTTGGTATTCCTGTAAACTAGAGTTGCTTGCAGTTGCTTGGCCAAGCTTGACATTGACACTCCATGCAATGCAAATGGATCTTCTCGTGTTGTATCGCATACGTTCGTATAATGTATTTACACTGTAATTTAAGGAATACACGTGCTCTCTAAGGATTATCAACGGTTTTGTCTTCATTATGAAACGTTCGGTAAAGACTTGTTACTTTACTTTTCGTAATTTTACAGTCACGTACATAATAAATTTGCAATTACTGCCATTGATAACTTTAGGGTAGGTTAGTCAGGGGGTGTATAGATTTCCGAATATCTCGTGATGTGCCTCGATTTTTCAATGCTCCTTGCGTCAAACGGATAACATAAAATGATACATTCCTCGTAATTATAAAATTGTTTCGTGTCTTTTCATTTTTAATTCACAATTTTTCACTTTTCAGATAAGTGAAGAAAATGGAGAAGCGAAACGTCCTTTTCTCAAGCAAGAGTGTGTCAATATTGGATATGAAAGTACTTATCCCTCTTATACTTCAGCTTCACCCTCCCCTTCGACCGTCGCGCAACCCTTGCCAGGACAGCCCCCATTGCCACCCATGCCACCTCCTCCACCGAGTACCGCTCCACCGCCTCCACACATATTTGGACCAGTGCCTTCTCAAATCACGCCGATACAAGCGTGGACGCATCCTCCTACAACGTGGCAATGGATAACGCCACAAGGATCCCCTTTACCATCTCTACCCCCACGCGAAATGACTGCCAGTTCATTTCAAAGAGAATTGCCTCTAAGAAATAATTATATGAGAAGAGAAAGATTTGCACATGCCAAAAGTAATATGTATATTCAAAGAAATAACTTTCACCGTAAAAATAGAAGGGCCACGAGGTATGGACAAACTCCAGGTCAGTTTGATCAAGCAGCAGCATACTTTGGCACCGCGTTGAGCAATAGTCTAGGCTTGGAATGGCAAAGAAATAGTTATACCACGTCCACAGGTGATACAATTGTGAGTCACATGCCTGTTCCTCTCCCCAATCATTCCTTACCTCCTATGCCTCCGATAGTGGCAAACAGGCACATAGAAGAGACTGTGGACCAGGATGTTAAACCTGTGTTGGTAAGACATTGTGATGTACGAATTTTGTTAAACTGTTTTATAAATTATCACGTCTACTTTAGGAGGAAGTTGCGGTCAAGAAGAGTAAGCAAAGGAAACCTATGTCTCAAAGTTACCCCAGCCGACCATGGAACAGAGAAGACGCGGAGAGAGCTTTGAAGATTGAAAATGAATATAATAAATCGGCGAAAGCTCAAAGCTTGATAATCAAATTTCCAGATCCTGATTTAAATAAGGACATCGTCAGGGAATTCCACCCTGGCATACAGAACATTCATTTTCAAAGCCCTAGTGGTCCTAGGTACTGTTTTATACAGATGGCGGAAAGTATTGATCTTGACGAAGCTATAAAAGATTTGGAGAAGATACCGTTCGGGATAGGTCATTTAAAAGTTGAAAAGAAATCATTAAGGGACGAAGATAATCCAACGCCCGAGGAAATAGATCCTTACACACTGTATATAGGAAATTTACCGGAATCTGTCAATGTCAATGAAGTTAAGAGTAAATTTCCTACTGCTGTCCGAATGGACGTAGGACACGCGCAGAAGATGCGGAATACTCGGTGAGTTATTTTATTATATGGAATCTATAATTTTTATCGGTATTTATATGTATACATATATTTCTGCAACGCGTTTTACAGGTATGCTTTCATAAGGTATAATACCGTAGACGAATCCATATCTGCGTACAAAGAAGCGCACGACTTAATGTGGGACACCAGAAGTATCATTGTCAGATTTCGAAGACAGCGCGGTAACACTTGTCTTCCTGGGGAACCTAAACCTAACGTAAAGAAACTCAAAGAAGAAACAAGTAATATCTCATCGACAAAGAAAGATCAACAGTCGAATCATGTGGATAAAAAGACGTCGGAATCGAAAACTGATACAGGAAATAGACTGCAAGACGGTTTGAGTAAAGTACAGAACAATGCATCACCTCAGATTCAAGAGCAAAGCGTAAATTTACAATCCTCTTCTTCTCCTACACCGACTTCGATCGCACCTGCCAAGTCGGCGCAGCAACAACAGCAGCAGCCATGGGTAGGAATATGCGAATATGAATATGTATGCGGGGAACATGGATAAACAGAAAAATAAACGTGATTTTGTTTTCAGACTGCTCAGACTCCTCAGATACCGTCGGCGTCTGAGGCTCCTCCGCCTTGCTCGACCGATGGAGAGTCGGTCAAGGAAACAATGATGCTCACAGAAATTAAGGAAGAACCAGTAGATTACGAAGAAATGGACATGGCTTGTAATATGCGATCTGATGACGATATCGACGACGACGACGACGACGACGACGACGATGTGGAAGAGGAGGAAGAGGATTCAGACGAGGACGATTATGAAGAAGACAACGGCGAAGAAGACGCAAATGAAAACGGTAGCTTATCAGTTAACAATAAAGAAGATATTCCCAAAGATAACGAGCCATCTGATGTAAGTAATAATAATCGGAATGAAAGGAGTGTTATGTTACGAATTTGAATTGTATTATAAATTATTTTTGTTTCAGCATCTTGATCAAATGTTCAGCGAGATAGAGAACATGACCGGTGATATCGGTTTTTAATTACATTTAAGAGATAGACCTCACGCCGATAAATATTCAATTCGATGTTACGTACACCGCTTGTAAATAATTCTAATTGGAAAGTGAGACGTGACGACGAGTGTAACAAGTGAGACTGCATTTATTTAAGTAACATGTTAGTAGTAAACGTCGTATTTAAATACTTTTGTACTCGTATGTTTTTATCTTATAAATTTTTACTCTTAATCGTGCTCATCAAGATTTTTATGTAAACATCTGTGAATACAATTAAACTTATTTTCGTATGTTTAGTTAATATGTTATTCAAAAAACATTTACGATGAAAATCATTAAGTTACACTTTCATATGAACTTTTGTTTTTATCAAGTGCTAATTCTACAGTTTGCGGTGTAATTCACAGACATATCCGGATTGAAATTTTCACACGATGTACACCGACATCGAAACGAGGAGAGTGTTTCCTATGTACAATAAATATATATCTCTTAAATTCGACGCAATTCCAGAATCTGTAAATCCGTTAAATTTGAACGGGCAACTTCCGATCTATCAGAACTGCCATCTACTTCCTAGCCGTTTTGGCGGTAAGAAAGCGCGGGTATCGTCAACGGCACAACAAAACTGGTTCAAACACGTTGGTCGTTGCAACGTGACCAATTTGAGGACGGAGCCACCGAGAATCTGCCCCTTTACTTACGCACACTAACGGACCGTATCCGCGTGCTCCAAGCTCGGCTCGACTTCGGCTTAGTAGAGAGAGGAGGCGAAACGCCGGTCCGTCGCTCTTGCTCTTGGTGCAAAAATCCAAGTTGCGCGCGACCGACTGACGACAACTGATGTTTCACTTTCTCTTTCTACTGATCCGAAGTGGAACCGAACTTGGAGCACGCGGATACGGTGCGATAGTGTGCGTAAGTGGAGGGGCAGATTCTCGCTGGCTTCCGTCCTCGATTTGGTCGGTTGGGTTGTTGTTAGATGGGACCAAGTGCCGGTACTCGTTGCCTTTATCTGTTCGTCGTTTAATTACTTGAGATCGCACGAGAGCAAGCCGAAAGAATGTTTGAAGCACGTTTAGTACAAAGTGCCATCCTGAAGAAGGTATTAGATGCGATAAAAGATCTTTTGACCGAAGCGACTTTCGAATGTTCCGACTCGGGCATACAAGTACAAGCTATGGACAATGCCCATGTCTCTTTGGTTTCCCTCAGCTTGAGAAGTGACGGTTTTGACAAGTACAGATGCGATCGAAATTTATCGATGGGCATGAGCATTCCCTGGTAAGATTTCACTGTACCATTCACTAAGGTTTTCTCCCAGGGACAGAACAAGACGAACACGTTTTCAAATTTTCAAATGATAACTGATGATAACACTCTATTTCAGCATGTCAAAAATTTTACGATGCGCTGGCTCAGACGATACAGTTACTTTGCGGGCACTGGACAATCCAGAGAAGATTACGTTTATTTTTGAATCGCCGAGCAAGGAGAAAGTTGCAGAGTATGACATGAAACTGATAAACATGGATCAAGAACATCTTGGAATTCCCGTAAGATTTCTCGCGGACATTGTTACGAAGTCTTGTCGCACATCATACAATTGTATATAATTCAATCACTCTTATAGGAAACTTCGTATTCATGTGTCGTAAAAATGCCGTCTCAAGAATTTACTCGCATCTGTAGAGATCTGAGCCAGTTCGGAGAGGCAATAACGTTTGCATGTTCTAAGGAAGGCATCAAATTCAGTGTCTCTGGAGATTATGGGGAAGGTTCGCCAAATTTCTCTTATCTAACGTATTACACGTTATATTAAATATATGTACTTACATCAGTTATATAACAATAGTTGTCTTGCTTAAGCATTTTGAAGTAAACTCTTGAAGCACCAAGTCCTTGTGGCACCTGCTCGAAATCAAATAACGCATTAGAGACTAGCACGTGCTAGCACTTTCTTATTTGACCGTCCCGTCGCAAAGATAGAGGTCATACACGCATTTTAGTGTGTCTGTTTACTGTTTACATTTAGTCGAAACGTTTCCAATGGTGAAGTTCATTGAAATATGAATTACTCGTGAAAACTGTATATTGAAATATACAAAAATATATTTGTACAATTGACACTGTACGTCGTGTTCTTACTCGGGTAAATTATTTTCTCGGTTTCAGCCATTATCAAGTTGCCACAGACTGCGGATGCGGATAACGAAGAAGAAGCCGTGGTCGTTAACATGCAAGAATCGGTAAAGCTAACGTTCTCGTGTCGTTATCTGAACTGCTTTGTGAAGGCTGGACCTCTCTGTGCACAAGTAAAATTGTCAATGTCTAACGACGTGCCTTTGGTGTGTGAATACACAATCGGAGATATCGGACATATTAGATATTATTTGGCACCCAAGATTGAAGATGATGATGAAGAGAACTAAGGTTTCTAGAACTTTTATTTTAGTACATAAGATACCTCGTCGATGTTTGCCGCGTCGGGCTCCATTGGTGTGTCAGTTTTTTTTTTTTTGCCCATTGTAGACACTGATGAGGCATAACAGAAAAACGTGAGACACCTTGCACAAACTACTTTGTTACGAGGCATTTCGATTTTCTTTTGCCTTTTTATTTATCGCGCTACACATTCTTTTAAAGATCTTGGAATAGAGTAATGGCACATTGCTTAGATAAAAAAAGGTATATTTTGTTGTTCACTACTGAGGAATGATTGAGAATGATTAATAAATACTTTTAAGTTAATATATTTAAATTTTACATTTAAAAGTTGTTTGGCTCGTCACAGTGTTAGCGCAACATAGAATTGACACTAAGATTCATAATAGAGTGACACGATCACGATTACCATTGTTAAATGCAGTGTCATGCATGTCATTCTTAAAGATTTATATTGTTATCGTTCCATAAACTGTGACAATATTTTGATAATATTGCGTTTTTTTTTATATGTAAGAAGAACTCAATATATTTCCAAAACGTTTGATAAATTTCGAATTATACGTTATTTCTTATGCCCTAGCCTAATCAAAGTTCGAATTTTCTTTACTTATTCTTAATTACCTTAGTCCTTATACCTTTTGTGTATAAGCTAGTTTAATATAAAAATACATAATTAGCTTACGAGCTGAGAGAATAAGAGGGCTACCGTGGATGGAATAGCCTAGATGTATACAGTTTAAATCTTACATAATTTAGATTTCGTATAGTTGCTAAATAATCATACGTTTTAATCATTAGATGTTGATTTAAACTATGAATTATTTTACACGCACATACTGCGAAGACCTGTATATCATTAATTCTTATCCTTACACGGTTAAATCAAATTTTCAATCAAAATAAATATCCCCCATCTCCTTTCATTATTGAAAGAACGAATTCAAGTTGCAAAGAAACAAGACACTTTGGCAATAGTAATCAGCCTCTTTGGTTTTAAAGCCCTGATATTGCTTGTTTAGAACAAAATAGCTTCGCATTTTACAGGTAAAACAACCTTATCGTTACACGTAATCAAGAGACAAATAATACGTCAACGTATAGAATCGTCGGACATAACTCAAGGAACAAATACTGAAAGTTTAATGAAACTCGATTAAGCTGTCGATATCTGCTCATTTTCAAAGGAGATGTCGCGCATCAACGTTTAATTAGTTGGACCGATTCGACATGCTTACGCGGGATTATCAATGCATATACTGTTCCTTCAGTCTGTGAACGTAATTTTAAAAGGTATGCGAGACGCCGCGTGATATTTGCCATGTAAATGAAGTACTAACGAGAGAAAAAGAACATGTGTACAATCGAAGGATTATTTAAGGGCTTAAGCATTCGAATTACCGTTACTTCCGTACAAGCTGGGATGCACGTATTTATCATGCAATGTCCTTAAATGCCTCAGCAAATTACTTTTTACGTTAAAGCCTTTTTTACAATAGGAACAAAGAAAAGGCTTCTCCCCCGTATGCGTTCTCTGGTGGATTACCATAGATGCATGACTCGGAAATTCTTTTTGGCAAATGTTGCACAACTTTTGATGACTGTGAACCCTCTTCGGCTTCGGCGGCGCCGAATTATTCATCAGAGCCAACTGCTCCTCCGTATGCTCCGTCTGTATGTGACGCACCCATTCTTGTGGCGTGGAGTACATGTTGCCGCAGAGGTCACACTTTAAGGGTGGGAAATCTTTACTGTCGTCGTCGACGTCCCCCTGTAAAAAAATGTGCGAACGCACCCCATAGAATACTTTCGATATCGAAGATGTTTGGGTAGTGTTCACATGAAGTTCTCACCTTCCTCTTTCTTCTTCGATTTTCCGTCATATCGGCATGTGTAAATTCAATGTGTCTCACCCAGTCCGACGGCCGATTGAACGTTTGACTGCACATGTCGCAAGTGAGCGGGCTGTACTCTTCTTCTTCATCCGCGCTGTGTACGATTTCCTGAAGAGAGAAACAATTTTCCGTGAGAAACAGATACTCTTCCAAAGCGTTCGTCAAATTATTTGTCCAAATTATTGCATACCGGTTTTATGTCAATTTCATGGTCTATCGTCAGTGAGTCCGACGGATCGATAGTTTCCTCCCAAATTGGCTCGTCCTTCACTAAAAGCTCCAGATTTATCTCGTTCTAAAAGACGTGACAAAATGAAAGTCTCATCTTCGTCCTATACGAACGAATGCTAACTTCTAGATATGATCGTATCTTACGTTTTCTCCGTCCTCGCTTTTAGATTTGTTGGACTCGACGTCGCTACCGGTGTTCTTCCTTTTCTTCCCGTTAGCCTCCACGTTCTCTTTATTTTTATTCTGTTCGTTATTCTTATTCTCTTCCAGCACCTTTTTAGTTTCCGGCTCGCTGATCTTCTCGTCGCCGGTTTTCTCGATACTTTTCCTTTCTGAGGTAGGTTTCTGAGGTTGAACGTTGTTCTGCACCGGCGTAGCCTGCTGCGCATTTTCGGCAGTCTTCTCCGTGCTCGCAGGTTGAACCAATTTGATCTTCTGAATCTGTCCGGTCAGAGGTGGTTGCTCCCGTTTGTCTCGTTCCACTTTTTGGTTGTTCGACTGTATATTTTCCTTTTTGCTTCCGGTATTGGATCTCCAGAGACCGCGGACGCGCAATATATCGCCCGCTTTTAGTACACCCTCCAATTGATCGTTCGTCACCGTAGCTTCACCGCTGTACATGTATTGAATTAGGATTTTTAACGTGCGATAGCCAATCTCCGTAGGCAGGACCTGTAACGCATGTTTTTAATATCTATTTATGTCGCATGAGTCGTCCGTTGACAGGATAACGCTGGAGGTGTGTGTTTATACGAACCACGATTATTGGGGCATTCGTATTTGCGCCGAAATGGCATGTTTGAAAAATATGACTGAGGTACGACGAACAAGCGGCAAGGACAAATCGATGAGCAGCCACGTGCCGGCCACAGGACGTGGCTAACAAGACATCTGCGAAGGATTCTGAGTGGAGTAACGTCGCGACGGAGCTGTGCAGATGCGCGCCATAACTGTGCCACTTTAGTTGATAATTCTCCGAAGCGGCGATGGCCATCTTTTCTGTATTGTTGACAAACAAAATAAGACTACTCAAAGTTCTTTCCAAGTAATTATGAGCATGCATACTTGTTTACTCGAACTATTTGTCAAGCCTGTTGCGTCGACCGTCTCGCGTACGTTTTACATAATTTCTATTTCAAGATTTCATTAAATGACGTGTTTAACGAGAACTGCTAGAAATTTACAATGATAAACAAAATAACGTGATTATTGACGATTCGGGATTTTGAAATGATGCTTTACGTCGAGATCCGATGAATTTATTTAATTCTGAATTGAAGAATAATATTTCGATTCACCATGTTTCACCGTGCTCGAGTGTCTAACGATTTTTCAGTCTTCAAGCAACTGTCGAAGACATTTCCTTCGATCGTATTCAGTTTGCGACGTCGAACAAATATTAACACATTAAAATGTCGTAAAATAAAAATCCTCTCGACTGGTTCGATCCAGCTGCGGATCAACTCCGATGCAATATTAACGAGTTCGAATGAAACGCCGCCGTTGATGAAATAATTACGCATTCTTTTTGCCACCCCATATTCCCTACCCCGGCCTGAACTTCTGGCAACGAACGTTCATGCACGTCACACACAACGTCTTTGCCGAAAAAGTATACGCAGGACGAAACTTGGTCGACGCACACAAAGAGATCAAGGATCTTGGATCATTCTCGCAGCGAGGATCGTCGATGATCAAAGTGCGAACAATTTGCACAACATTGTCGTCCCTCGCGAGAACGTCGGGGCCGAGAGGGCAACGAGCGAATCTCGGCCGCGAAATATTTTACATCGCGTCGTTAACGCTGTCAACGTGGTTCGTTACCTGACGACATCGGCTAGAACTTGGTATACGCGTCACTCGACTTCACGGCCTCGCTTCCTCGGTCACTCTCCCGATCGCTTCTTATTTCAATTGCACACGATTAATGTTCGATAAAGATTTTGCGGCACCGCACGCACAGTGTCTCGCACGCGTCGTCGGTGTTTTGAAAGGCGCTTCGCGCGGATACGGGACACGGGGCAGATATGAGCATCGAACCGCCGCGTAGGGGCCTAAAAATCGATATTTCGGTCTTTGCTCCATCCTCTCCGGCGGTGCAGCCGTGGTGCTCGCTCGCTTTCGCGGCTAGGTAGGGTGCCCCCCTGTTCATCATCGATTTTCCCGGCTACCAATCGCACGCATCCATTTATCGCATCGATCGCCCGAGCTGATTTCAGCGTTTGCGTCCGTCCGTCCATCCGCCCGCTCCACGATTCATATCCCGTGCACCCCGCCGCACCCGGCCCCTCACCCCGGACACCCCGTCTCATGTCCAATCCTCTGTTCGACCTCCCACCCCGAACGCGCTACCTCGTCGGCCACCTTAAGCTATAGCAGACGAGGCTGAACCGGCTGAACGCGACCCTTCGCTCTTCACGATCCTTTTCGTCACTGCCGGACACCGCAACGTCCCACGGGTCTCACGGTCTTACTTTGATCTTCGTTGCCCGTTGACACATCTTTCCTCTACCTCGCAAACTATTTCCTACGTCCCATTCTATAAGCCTATTCATGCTTCGTTGCAAATTTTCGGTGTACAGCCAAAGAAATTGATGTCGATATATATGTGTGTCTGACGCGCCGGGCGTTTGTATTAAAAAAACNTCGGTGTTTTGAAAGGCGCTTCGCGCGGATACGGGACACGGGGCAGATATGAGCATCGAACCGCCGCGTAGGGGCCTAAAAATCGATATTTCGGTCTTTGCTCCATCCTCTCCGGCGGTGCAGCCGTGGTGCTCGCTCGCTTTCGCGGCTAGGTAGGGTGCCCCCCTGTTCATCATCGATTTTCCCGGCTACCAATCGCACGCATCCATTTATCGCATCGATCGCCCGAGCTGATTTCAGCGTTTGCGTCCGTCCGTCCATCCGCCCGCTCCACGATTCATATCCCGTGCACCCCGCCGCACCCGGCCCCTCACCCCGGACACCCCGTCTCATGTCCAATCCTCTGTTCGACCTCCCACCCCGAACGCGCTACCTCGTCGGCCACCTTAAGCTATAGCAGACGAGGCTGAACCGGCTGAACGCGACCCTTCGCTCTTCACGATCCTTTTCGTCACTGCCGGACACCGCAACGTCCCACGGGTCTCACGGTCTTACTTTGATCTTCGTTGCCCGTTGACACATCTTTCCTCTACCTCGCAAACCATTTCCTACGTCCCATTCTATAAGCCTATTTATGCTTCGTTGCAAATCTTCGGTGTACAGCCAAAGAAATTGATGTCGATATATATGTGTGTCTGACGCGCCGGGCGTTTGTATTAAAAAAAAGTAATCATGTAACGATTTCGTTAAGGAAATCAATTCCTCTACGATTATATTTCTTAAACACATTCTTTTTTCTCTATTAAACATTGTCCTGCGCAAGTAACGTCTCTTTTCAGAAAATCATGGTAAACGGAAATCAATCGTGTTTTTAAAACTTACCTATTGCATTTTATATGTACTTTTGCTCGAACGATACTTGTTTTTACGAATCACAAGTTATTCCTCGAAGCTGAAAGGGCACCGTCGAACCGATGACAGCAACGTGGGGTCGATTTTTTATGGAAATAGTTGATTCACTTGGAATCGTTGATCTATAGATCTATGGGGCAGTATTACGGGGTTAGTTTATATAAAATTTTAGAATCGCGCTCCGCTGTTCTGTTCTCAGGCATACCCGAAGATGGCGTTTACAATGTGATTCTTCGATTTTCAAGATTTTGTTTGATTGTGCGCCCGCGTACGTGTGACGATGTACTGCATTGCGTCGACGACCTATTTTGCAATAGCAGTGATAAGCCGCACACCCTCCTACCCTTAAACAATCAATTCCATGCTTTCAAATGAATCGCCACTTCATAACAAACGTAATTTTGTGATTTACTTGTTTGTTTCTTGACGGATATCTCACTTTTCCATTTGCTCCTAGCATCTTTGAAATCTCGTGCAAGCAACAAATTGTCGACGCAAACCATTCTGTCGTTGCTCCTACAGTTCTCTCATTGATAAGACACGATTTATTTCCAAAGATATACGAGTATCTTTCAGCCAGTTCCAACGTTATCGATTTTTCGATAAAAGTGCTCACTCTTGAAATCCGAAATCAGTTTCGCTCGAGGTCACGTGGCAACAGGCTCACGTGGCGTTTACGCGTGCCCCGTTAGAGGGAAGCAGGGGTGTTCTCGAGGAGTGAGCTCTACGGCCAACAATCCTTCCTTTCCCGTAAATACTTGCATTCATATTACATACATAGATACAGGGTACATTGTATTATTGTCGTCGAACTAAGGTCGATTGACCGAAACGATGCAACGGCTTCTTAGAACGTAATGCACTACGCGATTCCGAAGGCCGCGGCGAGAGCGTACGAGTGTTGTTTGTATGTCATTTTCGAGTGACCTAGTTTACAAATGAATTTTCCTCGACGATTTTCTTCGACTATGATTCCGCAGTGAGTGTTCCCGATGTCCGTGGCCTCCGCGAGACAGCAACGATGCTGCCTCGAAAGTGACTTCATGCTTGTTTGCAGAATAAACGAATGACTCCGCTTAATTATCCCGGAATGCGAATTTCTGCGAGATATGACTGTCGTCCTCGGTTCTCTAGACGAAACGATAAGGTTAAGCATACGCACTTTGCAAGTGTTTTAGAAAAACGATCTCCAAGTTTGTGGTACGTGGAACTCTTATTTACGATAATAAATGTGCTTGTGAACGAACGCGAGTTAATTTAGTTGTGATTGCAGTTTGCTGAGACTAAACAGTGGGCCAAGATGAAACATGATTCTTCAAGCCCTCGTACAGTGACATTAAATAAATACTGCATGGCCCTGATCAATTACCTATTGCAAATTGGGCGTAATGTATTTGTACAAATGAGCAGTGTGTAAATCAATTGAAAAATGCCGCATGTAACGAGAAAATGGGAACTTTTCCCAGGCAGAAATCGGTTCTGTTGTGACGGCAGAATAATGATGGCACCGCAAACGGGCATGTTTTATATGACTGTGTGCCTCATCCCTGGAACAAGTGGATTATTTTTTGCTTTCGAGTAAGCTCATTCTTCTTAAATGAATACGTAAATGCAGTCAAACGTTGTTCCAATATCCTTTTCTGCTCCTTTTTACAGTTGTCCATTTTTGGCGGTTCATATAACACCTGCTATACCAGTTGTCGGTGGACTGCTATTCATTTTTGTAATGTCCACTTTATTTAGAACAAGTTTTAGTGACCCTGGAGTTATTCCAAGAGCAACACCCGATGAAGCTGCCTACATCGAAAAACAAATTGGTACGTAAAATTACATTTTCATGGAGGTAATAATTTGTTCAAACAATTGTATATAATGGAGTTGTACTTTGTTGCATGCTGTATGAAGAGGTACCAAACAATGGTAATTCGAAAATGTATAGACCACCGCCCAGGACTAAAGAAGTATTAGTGAAAGGGCAACCAGTAAAATTGAAATATTGTTTTACTTGCAAAATATTTCGACCACCAAGAGCTTCGCATTGTAGCTTGTGTGATAATTGTGTAGGTATGTAAATTTCTCAATACTGTATCGTTTACAAATAAATTCCTTGGAAATCTAGATGTGCACAATCATTGTTCTTTTAGAGAGGTTCGATCATCATTGTCCCTGGGTGGGAAACTGTGTTGGCAGAAGGAATTACAGATATTTTTATGCTTTCCTTGTATCTTTAACATTTCTCTGCGTTTTTATATTCGCATGTGCTGTCACACATTTAATAATGCGTGAGTACCCATCAATAAGCAAAAGGTGAAAGGTTGCAAAGGGTGTTATAATTGTGCGATTAATTCACAGTCACAAAAGACGATAGACCATTTCTAGAAGCAGTGAGACAATCACCTGGAAGCGTTGTGGTAGGAGTTATATGTTTTTTTTCCGTTTGGAGTATCCTCGGTCTTGCTGGCTTTCACACGTACTTGACTACCAGTAATCAGACAACCAATGAAGACGTGAGTACATCGATTGTTCAAATTAATTATACATTACCAAAGTTATTAATCGATAAAAAATCATTGCTATAGATAAAGGAAATGTTTACCATGAAAAGAGGACAAGCGGGTTTTAATCCGTATAGTCAAGGAAATATATGTGGAAACTGTTTCTATGTATTATGTGGACCGTCACCGCCTAGTTTAATTGGTAATTCACTTGTTCGCGATTCTAGCCTTGTTTGATTGTTTTTATGTACAATTGCATTTTTGTGCATATAGATCGAAGAGGTATTGTAACGCCCGAATATCGAGCAGAACAGGGAAGACCTGGTGATGACGCTGTCATCACCAACAGTAAAACGTATGGTACCGTCAAAATTGTACAGCCACAGGTATTACGAGATTTACGACTTACTTCACAATTCATTCACGCCAGTTATTTACGCGTTATCTTTTTGTGTTGCAGTCTAACGGTACGATCGTGCAAACAAATCCTAGCCCAGATCTCACAGGCTCCATGAGTAATCTCGTTTCGGGCCAGCATTCACCGCCGATCGAATCGATAAACGGTGAGTTGAGCCTTTTGAGGCACACTCCTCATTGTCCCGAAGATGTTCCAAAGTACCCACATCAGTACATTAACGATACTTACATCCCGGCGTATCCCCCCCAGCATTGTTTTCAAGAGTCCGTGAAACATGTCGAGTACGACACTGAAAGAGTGAACCCGGACTTTCAAAAATACCCGTGTAGGTGTGAGGAGAATTTGAACAAATATCCTCACAGGTGCCGGGAGGAGTATCACAGATGTTCTGATAACAATTTGATGTACGATCAATGCGTCGGTGATCGAAAGTACGGTATCGATCTCCAAAGGTATCCGCAAAGATACTCCGAGGACCCTATACGGTACAAATTCGACGATTTGCGCGATTATACCGATCTTCAAAAGTTCCCGCAGAGCTATTCCGAAGATCCATCGCGATTCTCTCAGTCTCAACACACGCTCAAGTATAACAATTTGAGATGCGCCGTTCACAGCTTAAAGTATCCGATATCGAAGAACCTCTTGTCGACCGTCGTAATGTCGCGAATATTAGGGGCAGGGGGAGTGCCGATTATCGGTCAACATGCGATAGGACTCGCGGTGAACAGATTCGGTTCGGGACCTTTAACCAACACGTTCTCTTACGCAGACAATTCCTTGTGTCCGAGCGACGGTACCGAGGAGGACCTCTTGAATCGTAGATTCATTATGAGTTCGATGAGCGATAACGATGATATTTAATGATATTCGTAATAGTTTCTCATTCTTTGTCGAGTAATACCATAAACTTAAACGGCTATAGCATACTGATTAGCGAAACACTTTAGTGTCTTAAAATCAAAATAATCCAAGTTCTATTCGTTAACTGGATAAACACGATTTTAATACGTATTGTATATAAATATTGGTAAGGCTAATAATGATATACGAGAGGTATTAACAACATTAAGGAACGTAAAACTATTATTACGACGATTGTTCATGTTTTCTTCTGCTAAATGCTAGAGCTTATAAATTATTATGGGGGATGAAAATGAGTCAAGTTGAATTTGATTGTTATTAAAATAGATTTATTTATTTTTTGACTCTTCAATTTGGTATCGGGGGCATAGGTGTTCTTTTTAAGCAACGGGAATAGGAAAATGAATATTCTTGTTATAATGTTATATATATCTTGACTGAGAGAAGGACTGAAACATTAGTTTCATCGGTAATCTTATATATTTTATATCGAAATATGTTACGAAATTAGGGGAACAACCATTTGCTTTTATACTGTTCTTATGTGATTTGACATTATCTTGTCATGTCAATCTTTAAGATTAAGGAGATTGATAAGAATACGATTTATAATATAGATACATTTAAGTTCTTTACCATTTAGCCATATTTTTACATAATTCAATAAATTGTATTTGTTTGTTGCTTAAATATTACGTCCTGTTATCGAGGGCTCAGAGCATATACCATTTGGTAAGTTAATTTTCTCTTATTCCATTCGTCATTGTGTGTATGTTTAATAAGAATGAATTGATATTAATAGCTGTTAATACACACGATGTATTTACACTACCTTACACACAATGCATATTTTTTACACTATCGGACGACTAATTTCGAAATCTATCCCCTCGAGGGTTCTACGGATTGTGACTAATTAATTCAGGTTTTCTATTATGGTCACTGGGATTGTCAAAGTGCTGTGTACATAGATATGTGTCTATAAAATAAGTTGCACATAATTTCATGTATAGAAAATACTTTGTAGATACATTTTTTACAATCTTCGATTTCAACTAGACGTGTTATTACGTGTCACATTATTGTGTAAGTCCGATTTCATTTTATGCGTAACGCCGCACATTTTCAAAGATTTATGTTGCTAATAAGCATTGATAACGGCTTATTGGAATTGAATGGCAGTTGCTGGAACTTTAATATTTTTTCTTATACAACAATTTGATGTAACGTGTTATTTAGCGTTAATCGTCGGTTGTATATTTTGTTTTTAGGTAGCACTACGAACAGTGTGAGTCAGCTTGTCGCGAATGAGGTGCCGTTAGCATCACTTAACATAGCTCCGATCGATATCGACGAAATTGCTCCGCTGCCTTCCCGTCAGAGTGTCGTGGTCTCTTCCGCGTTGGACGCGTCTTCTATACCTTCGGTAACCGTAACAACACCATTGTCTGCGTCCAGACTACGATTGTTACAAGACACGACCATGATAGAGTCTGCCTTAGACTTAGATTCACTGGAAGACGCCAGCGTCGGCAGAGGGAGTCAAGCGGGTCTCATCAAATTGGGAGCTGTGTAAATAAACGTATACTTCTATCATTGTCCCCTTAATAGACGCTGCCTCAAAACTACTGACCGTCGACTAGGGTAATTTCGCGTCTACTAAGCAGGACGTTATTTTAATCAGATCGATAAGTGTTCGAAGTCGTCAACGTTTACTGAAGGGTAGTGCAGATTGAATTCTTATAGCATATTCGTTTGCACTTTCTTTTCTTAAAGTCTGATTATATTTTTAGGCGCACAAACCGGTGTAAAAGTTCTGATGGTTTTACTTGAAGGAGCCAGGGTAGTGATATAGTAGCATACATATTACATATTATATATACTTTGTTCGATCTGCACTATTCGTTTGTTACATCTACCATTGTTAATTCCATTCCAGCCATTCACATCTTTCATTCTAAATATAGTTCTCTATCCGAAATATATATATATAATATATATATATACTAGTTGTGTATAAATGGAAGATTATAAAAATATGTGACGATTTAACACATTATATTCTTAATACTAAACGGATCATACGTGGGGTGAGGAAAATGTACTACTTAATGATGTCAATATGAATTTGCCGTATCTTTAATTTGTGCCGCGCGAATCGTAAATCTTTTTCTCCTAATTGGAACAGTGTTGGCGCTCGCAAGCCTTATAAGGATTCATCGTTGAATATCGATTTGACAATAGAAGCAAGAGGTGTGTCGATGTGTGCATGTATATGTGTGTGCATTTATATTACAAATGTTTCTACGCATTTAAATAACAACACGGATTTAAACAACAACGTTTGAACAGTACTTTGAAGAAATCAAGGAATTTTCAAGTGTTAAAGAAATGGATTCAGTTTCATTATCAATCATTTGCGGGGAGGACATAAACTATTGTTTACATTAACTATTCGCATTGGTAAACAAGTATTATCTTCTTCTTTGTTCAATCTGTGACGTTGTACAGTGTAAAGAGAATTTTGTATATATAGACATTTCCAGAAACGTTAGTACAGTTTTGCAAGCGTTTTACCAATTTGTTAAAGCAATGTGAATTGATACAGCATTTAAAAGGAAATAGAAGTATGTACCACTGCCTAGTTTATAAATAATTCGTGCATCGAGATCGGATGTTAATATTTAATTTGATGTAATCGGAAGATAGACATTATTTATACAACGGAGTAACGAAAAAATAGGAACGTATGACACTGTTAATGGCCGTCATTTTATCTTTTAAAAGTTGCCATCGCGCATTGACTTTAAGAGCATCGTCTTTTTGTACATAATGCGAGTGTATGATATTACGTGTACATATTGTGTAGATGTTATTATAATATACTACAAGTTAAAAATATATCAGTATGTTATGTCACATCGAACCTGCTTAATAATTTATTAACGGATGTATAATGACGCTGGATAATTAGGACGTAATATAAATAAATACAGAGTTGAACACAGTCCTTGGTAATTAAAATTATTTTTATTTTCGTTAGATTTATATAAAAAATATTTAATTCGGTTCATTGTCGTTGAATATCTTTCAAGTATATATATATTTCATAAGATGTAGATCAATAATTTAATTTCTTTACATAATAATTTACAGCATATTGTTTCCGTTCGCATCCACCGCTAGAATGATTTGTTAAAATATACAGACTTCGTATATTACACGTTTTAGTAAAATATAGATTTCTTCTCTTATAAATACACGGATTGCATATTAATAAAGTTTGTGCACTATAATAGCAAGGATCACAATTAAAATCGCAATGCCGAGACCTGCGATGTATACTTTCATTTGTCGATTTTCCGAGGTATCTATACCTTGATTAACAGCTTTCACGTCTATTTCATTTTGTGCATAAAATTCTCCGGGATCTGTTTAAGAAATTTAGCATATTAAATGCACTTACATATCGTTCTGCATTACATTTGATCACGTGATACTTACCAGCTTGGAGTTCTATGTCTTTTTGGACATTACTTTCTTGGACTTCCAAGTCTAGGAGTTCTTGCAGCGACAAAAGTGCTTCTTGAGGCCCTTCACCAGGAAACAGATAATCTGATAACGTTATCTTACTATCCGGCAACGCTATCAATACTCTTCTTGGAGGTTCGTGCAATGTTATGTTCTCTGAGTTGAAAGAGGACAATGAATAACTCTATAGATATTTCATGATTTTGCAACGGGATAAGTACCTTCCGGAGATCCAGTCTCCTCCTCAATCAAACTGTCCCAGTGCATTTCCAATCTACTCGCCAACGACCTTATTATATCTTGTTTTATCGCAGTATTAGCTTCTTCGATGTTTGCTTTGTGATGAACAAAAGTCCTGCTTACTAATTGACCAACTAAACGTATCGACGCGCTACATGGTGTTATCCTTACGTCCGAGCTGGTATTATTTTCTTGCTAAGAATAGATCATAAAACAATTTAATGAGTCTTGACTTTCGTCATTCGAAAATGTAATCAATAATTCCTACATATTTTCCGTTACTTACACATGGAATGTATAAGTTAATTTGAATCGATTTATCGTTATTATTTTTCTCGTTGTCTTTAGAGTTTTTCTCATTCTTCTTATTTTTACTAATTACTTCTAACGTGTCATTTGGGGATCGAACTTCGCCTTCTATAACAACGATGGAAGATTCAATCNTATCGTTATTATTTTTCTCGTTGTCTTTAGAGTTTTTCTCATTCTTCTTACTTTTACTAATTACTTCTAACGTGTCATTTGGGGATCGAACTTCGCCTTCTATAACAACGATGCAAGATTCAATAATTTCTGATACACCTTTCAAAATATCTTGTAGTTGTCTCTTGAGAGTTTCTGGATTCTTGTTCGCGGAAATAAGAAATAAACGATCGAAATCTATGATCGTTTCTAGCTGATGCCATTTCGTGGCTTTCGTTTGAAACTTCCAGTCTGCTGGTTTTAACATACCAGTTTTATGCGTTTCAACCGATTTGCACGTGTATCTAAAATAGGCAAAGCTTTACATCTTCATAAAGGGTAAATTGAACAATGTCGTACAGTTAATTTTACTTTTGTGTAATGCTGTTTAAATTCAATAGAAGATGCTCCTCGTTATCGTTCCCGCATAAATACTTATTGTGGGACAAATTTTTGTGCATCACTATCAGAACGGATCGAAATTTTTGTACATTAGTAGGATTGCTTATAGCGTCTTCTGGACCAACAACAAACGTGCCAAGTACGCGCATACCGCCAGGTAGCATTCTGGTTACCTAAGAATGTTATCTCATTAAAACCAACCGTGTTCATCGAAACAGTTTCGCATTAAAATAGACATACGTGCTTTGCATGATCCGCAACCCAACTCTCGGGTATATCTTTCACCGATTTAATGTGACTTTCAGGCGTGTTTTGTTCAGAATTTGTTGGAGAACTAAGCACTGACTCCTCCACAACATTTTTACTAAGTGGCGGCGGAGTTTTCGCTAAATGTACGATATAATCCTTCTGACCAGCACTCTGTAATATGAAAGTCACAGCACAGAATATTCAATATTCGTGGGAGAAACATTCTAACCTTTCATTTAAACAAAATACAAGAGACGTAGAATGAATTTGCACTTGTCGACGTGAAAATTCGACGAAAATGTAATAAACGAGATAGCTTGGAAGAATGTCAATTAACAATTGCATATGTTGGAGCGAATGAGAACAGTAGAGATGAAGAGAAACATACAAAAATCGAACCTGTCCCAAAATTAATCCAATCGTGTACTCGTCCGGTTTCGCTAACGATACTAAATAATTGTGAAGACGTTCCTCAGCATACACGATTCTCCCCATTGTTTTTTACAATTCAGTAAACACGCAAAACCGAAATCCAACAGCTGCCTGTATTACCGTTACTTTAAGATACCAAAGCGCACACGCGTCGTGTGCCGCGTGCATAGTCACCGGGAAAAAGATATTTAGCTTATTTTTGAAATATCCAGACTTTTAGTACACGGATTTTAATAAACCAGCGGTCGAACTGAAGCTAAAGATTCCAAAAATAATTTGCTTCCCGTTTCATTGCGACGATTGTTCTAGTTTTAACGTTATAAGCATACATTTCAGAGAATAATAATTCTTTGTTAAAACGACTAATTTTTTATCATTGTAAAGGATGTACAAGTATTCTTTACATAGTCAGCTTTAATTAAAGCGTTGTTGGTTAATTAAAATCCAATAATTAAAATCCATTTAATAGGACCTGGAAATTTGTATAAAATCTATTATTTCGTTATCACGTTCAGTAGGTGCTGCCCCCATCAAGAAAGCTAGAACTAAGACAGCCGCAAGTACGAGATTTCAAATAAAAAATTACTTAAAAAATAATATATTCTTTGTTTAAGCAAATTTGTAGTGTCCTACAGACTTTTAGTTTTAATTCGAATGATTCGAGCCCTGAAAGGGTTAGATTAACTCACTAAAGGTTGAGACATTAATAATATCTTGCGATTGACTAAATTATATTTGTAAAAATGGAATAAATGACAAGGAAAGGGTTCTGTTCCTTAGATATTGTACTTTATTTTCAATCATTCTGTCTTATGTATAACTAGATATACATGGACGTAAATCACAGCACAACTGAACATAGTATAAATACTTTTATGCATTCGTAGGGATTTGTTCCTTATATATACAAGTTTCACAATTAACGTGACAATTTTCGATGCAGCTGAACTCCCAACTAAATATACCTATGTTACATGAAGTCAATTGAGATTCGAAACATCGACAGCTTAGAATCTACAGCTATTAATTACTCGCAATTAGCTTGAAGACGATCCGTGTCAAAAGAACGCGTTTGTAAATGGTCAAATGTTGAAGACCGTTAATCAATCAATGTTAGAGACGAACAAGTCTTTGACATGTTAGTAAAGAGATTACCGATTTAGGATAATCTNTAATAATTCTTTGTTAAAACGACTAATTTTTTATCATTGTAAAGGATGTATAAGTATTCTTTACATAGTCAGCTTTAATTAAAGCGTTATTGGTTAATTAAAATCCAATAATTAAAATCCATTTAATAGGACCTGGAAATTTGTATAAAATCTATTATTTCGTTATCACGTTCAGTAGGTGCTGCCCCCATCAAGAAAGCTAGAACTAAGACAGCCGCAAGTACGAGATTTCAAATAAAAAATTACTTAAAAAATAATATATTCTTTGTTTAAGCAAATTTGTAGTGTCCTACAGACTTTTAGTTTTAATTCGAATGATTCGAGCCCTGAAAGGGTTAGATTAACTCACTAAAGGTTGAGACATTAATAATATCTTGCGATTGACTAAATTATATTTGTAAAAATGGAATAAATGACAAGGAAAGGGTTCTGTTCCTTAGATATTGTACTTTATTTTCAATCATTCTGTCTTATGTATAACTAGATATACATGGACGTAAATCACAGCACAACTGAACATAGTATAAATACTTTTATGCATTCGTAGGGATTTGTTCCTTATATATACAAGTTTCACAATTAACGTGACAATTTTCGATGCAGCTGAACTCCCAACTAAATATACCTATGTTACATGAAGTCAATTGAGATTCGAAACATCGACAGCTTAGAATCTACAGCTATTAATTACTCGCAATTAGCTTGAAGACGATCCGTGTCAAAAGAACGCGTTTGTAAATGGTCAAATGTTGAAGACCGTTAATCAATCAATGTAAGAGACGAACAAGTCTTTGACATGTTAGTAAAGAGATTACCGATTTAGGATAATCCTGCGCATTAATCTAAGTAGTTGAAAATTGGGAACAAGTGTAAGTGAGTACCTACTTCCGCGTTTTGTTCAATCGACTTAATACCGTGTGTTGAAACGAATTACACACATCGGCCTGGGAACGCATATAACACGTCGAATCGTCGTAATTCATCGTTTAGTTAGGCGTTTCGTTCGTATAAGCTCCGAGGGAACGGCGCAACGAGAACGTACACAAAATAATCATACGTGTACATTAGTGTATAGGATATATCTTTCATATGTACAAAAACTTGTATACGAAATCGTTTCCTAAAGATCGTAAAAAATATGTTAGAAGGAATAGCTTTAGCGAGGACAAGAAATTCGTTCCCGGAAGCTAACATTAATAGTTATAAGTATCACGTACAGCCCCCTGCAACGATCAGTTTTCAATGTACAGAGCGTCTCGATGGTTCGTCTTGCCACGAGGCGCTTTACGCATCCTTCCATCTCGAACGAATTTACAACACTTTCAACTCGAACGATAGAGATAACAATTGGCACTAGATCCTTTTGTTGAAGCGATTGTCGAACAGTACTTAAACGGGATGAAATATGCGTTTTGCAGTTACTCTTGTGCCCGGTAAAGTAACGCCTTGAAATTGACCTTATCCCAACTTGCTGGCGACCTAGTGAACTATTAGTATTTTTCGTAAACGCGTTCTTTCTACGTTTAGTCGCTGACTAGTCGACATACATTTGCCAGTTTATACAATGAACGTATAACTAGTTAATTCGTTTAATACTTGGAAATTGTCTATGAATCATTTGTAACATAAAGTGGATCGAACAGACTCAACGATGTAACAACGATTGTAAATATAAAATGCGAATGAAATTGTTAGTAAATAGGATAGTGAGTTATTCGAGCGGACGGATAAGGGATATTTTGGGAAGCGAGAGAAAGTTTCTTAAAGAGACGCTAGAAATAGTAGTAATCTATGTTAATCCTATGTAAGATACTTTCGTGAACGATAATCTAAAGCATAGTAACGTTAGTAATATGCAAACCTATTTAGTTTAATTTTTACACTGTGCTTATAGGCAGGTGCACGAAATTCATTAATCGTTTTATCACTACATTTGTATGGAAAAGATTTAGTAGATAGATCGTGGTCGTCGGACGCTAAAATTTCATTTAAGCGAACGTGCAATCTTACAAGCGATTGAAACACTTTAAAAATGTTTGACGGAACACTTGAGAACGATCGAACATGTAAAGTTGTCTTTCAATAAAATACGAATATATGAAAATGAATGATTAAAAATGATCAATTCCACGAACAGCATTATTATTGGGTAATTCATCGTTCGAAACGATGAATGAGAGCAGTCAATGGAAACCTAAGTACGCTGTACTGTGTCCGTTACGATAAAATTTCTTTCGATCCGGTAGAAAGTAAGGAATTGTATATCTATGTATTTACATTAATAACACTGTTAATATCGTCGTTTAGGTGAAGTAACGTTACGCGACGAGAGAAGAAGTGAATATTTAAATAAAAATGTTTGAGCGTTCGTTTCTCTTAAAATGTATCGCGCGTCTACTTGTGCGAATCCGGAGGTAATTGAATTCTAACTAAGAAAATATCAACTTATCACAAGTGTAACAGTACAATATACACGCAAGACTAAGGATAACTCGCTAGAAGGAGAGCGTTTAATTATCCTTCCTTCGATATCCCGGAACTTTGTTAAATAAGGAGTCAAGATTACCTTGCTCCGTCGGGAGAGATAATTAAATGTCCTGCCTCCGGTTAACTATCCCAGGCATCGATTAGATCCTTCGATGCTTTCTTTCTCCCTCTCCATCTCTCTCTTGAGTAGACAATGATATAATCATACGTAGAAAATTGTGTAATACCTATATACATCTTTTTCCTTCTCCGACGTCTTCCAAACGCGGTCAACAAGATTGAGCATCGGGCAGGTATAATGTACACGTACTCGTCGATTAGGAGCGTCGTCGTACGACTTGGAAGACTCCGTCGAGGATTCACAGTTTCACTCTCCCCCCCTCGCGTTACAAGTCCTGAGTGCAGTTGTTTTTTTTTCTCGTCGGGAAATCCCTTTTAAATCTTCCAACAGAGATCGTTTCTAAGATCAATAGCCCCTCGAATTTTTGTCCATCCACAGCGAGCTGAATCGGTTTTCTTCGGGAACCGGTTTCTTCGGCTCTTTCTGTTCGAAGATGCCCTTTCTGGGAAGAGTTCTTTCGGGACTGGGACTAGGGCTAGGCGAGGAACTCGGCGATCTTGAACTACTGGAGCTCGAGCTCGAGCTCGACTTCTGCTTCTTCTTCTGCTCCATTTTCTTCTCGTGTTCGTACAAGGGTCCGCGGATGATTTTCAGGGTGGTTTCCAGCTCGTAGGCACGATCCTTCAAAAGGTTGTAATGATTCAGATCGATACCCTCTTTCTTCGCCCCCTTGTGAAGCGTGATCAGTCGTCGTCTACTCAGCACGTCTGGCAGCATGTATTCCTGTCGACAATTTCCAATAAGCAATTAAGCAAAAAAATAAATTTTTTTTTTAATCCTGGAGAAATATAATCGGTTCATGCGAACGAGTCTAATCGCCAGTGATTCGGTCGAGTTATTAGTACGTGGAAAATTAAGTTTGTGCGCTACCTCTCTCGTTATGACGAAGTAGATGAACCAAGCCATCGTGGTGCCGTAAGTCACGAAATACGTAACTGGTTCCATTATGTCCCAGGAGTATTCCCACCAGGTCAGCCTGGCCATACCGCTAAACTGAACAGACATCAGAACGAGGCACACCCAGATGAAAATGTTCGCCTTCCTGTTCGCGGTGGTCTCCAATTCTAGCAGCTTCTTCAATCAAATTAAATACGAAACGTTGGTACAATAATTTGCAGAGTTAAGAAAATAAATTATCTCGCGATCGATGATTTGTTAATTGCAAGTATTTATCGGTTTGAACGTGTGAGCCACGTCGTGAACGGCTCTTCTCGTTTTCGTCCATTGTTCGTTCGCCGTCGGCGTTGCTTTGGGAAAGGGCGGAAGAAATCACGCTTCGGATTATGCAATTAAGGAGCTTAGAAAATCGAGTACGCGAAGTTACGAGGATATTATTTTAGCGGGAGAACAATGGTCGGTTAAAAATAAAAATACGTGGCTTAATTATGCTTATGCACGATGGATAATTAAAGCCGAACTGGTTGAGAACGAATTAATTCAGGAGGAGAAAACGAACGATAAAAGAAGGCGGCGTTTAGCCGAATAATTGTGCACGCGTGCCGAGCCGGTGGAATGCTGTATGCAACGCTCCTTAAATTTCATTTAGATTAGACGGCGTTCCCATCGATTCATTGTTACGAATTTAATAGCGGTTAATAGCAGGTTTGCGGTTCGACAAGCGAACGCTAACTTCCGAATAGCTGTCTAAGTTTCGAAATGGTGATTACAAGTTAAACAAAATAGTTCCGTGGATAGTTTACCTGTTCCAGAGGCTCCAGTTCTAATCTGACGGTCTCTAGCTCGGCCATTACTTGCTTTTCCATGTCAGCGTATCGGTCCCGAGCGTGGAATGCCTCATACAGTTGGCAAACTAACGCCTGCACGTCCGATAACTTCTGAATATTCTCCTACAAAGGGTTCCATACAATCGAGTTTGGCACGAACAAATTGTGAAACACAGCAATGAAAAAGCATCCAATGACTTAATTCAATATCCTCTGATCAGTTCAAATTAATCGCTGCAGATTAGATCTGTATCGATTTATAAAACGACTCGTTCGATACTTCGAATACAAAAAGTTTACAGAGAACGGCGTGAAATGAATACAAATTTTCTGTTGTAAAAGTTCGAGTGTAAAATTGTATGCACCTCACCATTGGTTGTTCGTGATGTAACGGTGGCGCGACGAGATATTCCATGTCGTTTATGATCAATCGAAAATCGTCCTCCATCAGTGATTCTATCGTGTTGTTCGAACCTATCCTGATTCCATCTGAAATCATCGTGAAACCCTTTACGTAAAACGACATTGCACAGAAGAGTCTGTGGCGAGCGGCAGGCGTTCGACTCACCGACGGTCGTGACCGAGGCTCGATCGATGCCGCGATCTTCTCTCTTCAGCATCTGAAGGAAATCGCCGACCGTGTGGGTGATCGGTTTCAGGGTAAACACGCAGTGCTCTCTCCTCGACGGCAAGGGTACCGTGATCCTCGGCAATCCTCGATGATACATCACGGTCACGTCTGCGGCTGTACATTTTTCACAGTTGAATATTTTTTCCCACGTACGAGTTTAATTAGCGATTCAATTTTTAAATTGACGCGAGAGAACGTTGGACTACTTTTCGTTATCGAAACAGGTCGGAATCCAAGTTTCTCTTTTTTTCACTCGAACGTCTTAGTCCCGTTCGTAAACTCCTTTCTCGTTTATACCGAATTAATTTGACGCGATTTTCGTTTGTTTCGTTCGGCAACGAGGTTCAATCGTTATCCAGTTCTCGAAGAGAGAAAAGGGTATCAGAGTTGTTTCTGCGAATTCGTTCGCGTGATGATCACACGATCGAGAGCTGGATCGCGTTAACCTGGTTAGCGGCATACGAGGAAGGTATTAGAGTGTGGAGACCGGAATGGGACGAGCGTATGGATCTCCTCGTTGGAAGCAGAACGGAACCGAGCTCCGGCTACACGATCTTTGGAAATGTGCGTCTACGAGTCTGGAACGCCGCTGCCTCGGGTGCGAAGATCGACAGAGGTCCGTTTGCTTAAAGACTGTTCAGAAACCCCTGAGGAAAACTTGAATTTCCTCTCTCGCCATATTTCGAGGGCTGGAAATTGGAGAATCCGGGTTTGATCTCGTATATCATTTTTCTCAGTTTTCCTTCGAGCGCGGTAATAGATTTTCCGACAGAAACGGAATGCCCTGCTCGCGCAAGAGCTTTTGAAAAACGTACGATAGCGTGAAACGAACCGCCGGAAGGAGTTATGCTCGCTGGGATCGAGCAACGACCGGTCGGTCCGTCGATCGACGCTCGCATAATAACACGACGCACGAATTTAATTAAATTCTAATGAAGCAGAGTACCTTTTATCAAGCTTTTAAATTTCCAGTAGCGCGATATTAAATTACGCGAGCATACGCGAAATTAAAGCGTCCAAAACGAACAGAAATTCTATTATGTTGTTAAACTATTTTCAAAGTTTGCACACTGATTTCAACTATTAAACTCGTCGAGGAAAAATGTCGGAAATTGAACGAGACCGCGGCGCGCACGAGCTTTCAAAATTTGCAGAGAGTTTACGAGCAAGTTCCGGTCCCGAGAGGGAAACCGAATGCGAAACAGGTTTCCAACGAGTGTAATTCGCGACTACGAAAATAAAGGTTGTTTCGTTTAATTAAAAATTGGCCCATTGCGTTTCTCCTTAACGAACGACTGCGCCGTGCGCAACGATTAGTAATTAGTCCGCCCCCACGAGACCGCCGCTCTTCTTGGAAGTGGCAAAGATGCTACCACCACCCGGGTTCTGGTGTCGTCCTCCCTTCTTCCTCGTGAAAAGTTCGCGGTGGCGAAGTTTCCCGTTTCTGGCCAGTCGAACTCTGGATTCTGATCAACGAATAAGTGCGCGCGACCTACGACAGGATTTTTCGATTCGCACCGGTGAACGTTGAATTGAAATAAGGGAGAGATCGGTCTCTCTCTCTCTCTCTCTCTATCACGTCTGGTGTTTACGCATTTTCAGTGATCGCGCGTGACCCAGCGATGCAACACTGATCGAGGGGGGTATTCCCCGAGGGTAGGTGCATAATCGTACAGGCAAAACTTACCCCCTACGCAAAACTAGAATTTCAGGACTATCGTGAAATGACCTCAATTAGCGGTAATTAATTAGAACTAAGAGCTCTTGCACGCGTAAAAGCTAGGGTAGAATTTTTTGGATTCACTGAAAAAAAGAACTTGGTTTTTCATTTAAATTCTTGGGTCACGAACCGTAGGTTCAGACCCTTTCTGGACAAAATTAACGTAGGAACAACTCTCGTTTGCGCTAAAGGGTGTTTCCTCTCTTATATCCGTTCGTAGCTCGATCTGAACTGCGAGAATGCACCAATTCCTTTACGCCATCTATGCACGGACGCCGCCATTAAATGCTTGAATACTGGACATACGTTCGAAAAGCATTTTTATATACATATATATCATATAATTGTTATCGTTTTGACGATATTTCATATATTTAAATCGTTGACTGTGAATCGAATTAATAACGCTGCATCGAAAGACAATGATCTCGATCATTGTACACGAAACGAAACGTGAATATTTGCAATTAGCGTTGCGCGAAATGCAATTAATTAATTAATAGTTATTCCGTGTTTGCGAGCATACAGGGAGTATTGATTGAATGCCATAGATGGATACAATTACGTTTTACTGGCGGACGGAATTTAACGGGAATTCACGTATTAAGTTGCACCGTAATCACGTAACAATTATTATTTGCTGTTTCTCATTATCATTTGATTATTTTTAATTTTACTATTTAATATCATTTTTAGGCCTCGACGTTCGAGGGTCGACCATGGGTGGAGTACAAAGCGGGACCCATACCCTTGGAGAGGCGTTATGGGTGCAAGAGAGGCAACGTCAGAAATGCCAGAGGTCAGTGAATCGAAATGTTGACGGTGAAAACGGTGAAGCCTCGCAACTTCGCAATTAGCAATTCGTCTAACTAGATCACTCGGAGTAATATGAATTCCACGAGAAGGTTATTCGAGAGTTAGTACTTAATTAAGACACGTGTATTTAGTAACGAGACGACGGCGAAGGAGCGACGGAAAAACAAAAGGGAACGAGAGAAGGGAAAGAAAAATGAAGTGTACAATAGAGACTAACCGCGGCGTAAGTTAATTGCAGCTGCGCGTTAAATAGAAGGTGCAGAGCGGCGGCGGCGGTTGGCCCAGATTTTTAATGAACTCGAAATATCGTCTGGTAGGCAGAGAGGCACTTGCTTCTCAACGGTGCATAAATATCGGGGCAGATACTATACTGCGCTTGTACCGGTGATGGCCGGCGATGATATTACTTTAATCTACTCCCGGCTATCTTTCATTATTCGCGTTGTTGTTTCATTGGCCGTTGCTTAAACACGAGGAATGCGCGCTAACGAACAATTATTGCGGCGCGCGGCTGGTTTCCGAGTTGGCGCGGTTTAGGAAACGCTCCGGGCAAGCGGCAAGAAAAAAGAACTTAGCCCGATACCGTTCGAACGAGACGCTGCTTTATGATCAGTGCCCGATTAATTGTTAATTAGTGGAATTTCGACACGCTCGGGCCGCGCTTATTAGCGCGGTCGTGGTCTAATTACTCCCGGGACCTTGCTCGCTTGTTCCCGCTTTCGGTTCCACGATTTTTCATAATCCAGCCGCTGCGAGCCGATGCGATCGACGCGCAGGGAGTAACAGGATTTTCGGACAAATTAAACACACGGAAAACGCGTACAATTGTGAGATAAAACATTGTACGGTGCGAGTACTAAACGATTGAAGAGCTCGATATCTTCACTGCTATCTGTAGAAATTTCTTACGGGCATTTCCATCGAGAAACGCGAAAGAAGAAACGGAAAATTTATTCGTTTAGAAAGCATATCAGACAGAATAAAATTCTTCTAATGATCAAGCGTCTATTGTAGATTTACGACGAGGCGAATTTCCGAGATGCGTGTGCGTAGACGGAAATTGCTCGTCGTTAACGTGTTCGGCGCCGCGAGAAATTTGAAAATAGGTCAGGAAAAAGAAATCCCCTAAACGGTATAATTCTGCGTGTTATGCCTCTAAGAGTTATGGCTATCTCCCTATTCGCGATCGTTAAAATTATAATTACCCGTTCCTTTTTAATTCTTGTACTTTCTTCCATTAAAACCGAAATAATAATTCATAATTGAATTCGGAAACAGTTTGAAGATTTGCAATTTCTATGGCGATTCTCTTTCTCCGGCTGACTGCGAGCGTGTCACAGTTTTCGCTAATTAGGTGCTTTCGAACTAGCTATTGGTATTTGCGATGCTAACGAGGGTTTTGCCTCTCGTTATAAACTTGAATCTTATATAAAGATAGGAGGCTCGATAAATCTGAGTGACGAGCATAATCGGCTCGCGAATGATCAATATTCATGATAATTTTGTGAAAACTTCGTGTCGTGGCAGTAATTAACGCGACCGCGGCTAATGAAAAGCAAATCATCGTTCCGGACAGTAGTTCCCGGCGCAATTACAACAGGAACTTCCTTCGGTTTCATATGGTTCTGTATCAGGAAAACATTTTCAACAACAGAAACGGGCGAAAGCGTTCTCGTTAACGCGAAATCATCTTTCCGAAAGTTTAAACGTTTAATCATTGTCTAATCGACTCGCTCGCTAATTAAACGTACACATTTCTCTGGTTAAAACACGTATTTCTACATAATAATTAATGGGTATCAATTTAAAAATTGTGTTCCGGATAAAGGTTTCTTTTGTCATTTAATTATCGTGATTTGGCTTTCATTACTTTATTACGCGCTGTATTTGCGATCAGAACTGCAACATTGGAAATGGGGGGAAATCGAGGAGCGAAGGGAAACGAACGGACGCGCGACGGATCGTTAATTAGCGTGGTGATTCGCGAAGCGGATTCGAAAGAACGAAACGCTGTCACAGGATGGGGGAGGAGAGGCAGATACACCGGAACACACCGGATTTCCGTTTTAACGCTCGCGTCTCTTTCCCTTTCTGATTCCACGCAGCTGCGTGCAGGACAAAGGGAGCGTGTGCACATCGAAATTTGCTCGCGTCCCGTCAAACAGTCGTTTCTGTCCTGAAATCGCGGGACGACGCGCTGCTCTCGTGGACGTGTACGATGACGGTTCGCCATGTTCGCGGTGAAGATCGTTTATTATCAAGTGACAATGGAATTCGTGGACGAGGATGCCAGGTAGAATTCGATTACAAAATCCAAAGCACGACGTGATTCTCGAGCTATTTCAAATCCGACCTTGAAATTTTAATACGATATTCTTGAAGGTATAGACCTCCGAAAAATGCAAAAATATTTGATTTTTTTAAAACGTCACACTGGCATAGCCTCTTGAGCCGTGATCGTTGTCTTTTGCAGATATCTGGCAGTGTTAGTGAAATACGTTTTGTTAAATTCATTTTTATAGCGCGTCAGTGAAAGCGATTAATTGGGAGATATCAACGAGTGAAAATAAGAAACGAACGGATGGACAATGATCTACGTGAAACACAGATAACGAAAAGAATTCAACTTTTAATTCGCTTTCAAACAACTCATTGAAGCAGGAACTTTTTTCTCTTTTCGATATCGGCGCCCCTTTCAAGTAAATTCCCGGATTATCGATAAAGGGATGATCGATCAAAGGGACGCGCTTCGTCGTCGGTTCTCGCGAAATTTCTTTCACGAAGACAGGAACGTGGCCCCCATTGTGTAACTTCCTGTTGTTCGCCGGTGGCTTCGTTTCCCGACCTTTCCGAAGTCAGGAGGAATCACGCGNCGGATTATCGATAAAGGGATGATCGATCAAAGGGACGCGCTTCGTCGTCGGTTCTCGCGAAATTTCTTTCACGAAGACAGGAACGTGGCCCCCATTGTGTAACTTCCTGTTGTTCGCCGGTGGCTTCGTTTCCCGACCTTTCCGAAGTCAGGAGGAATCACGCGACGGCGATCAACTAATGTTACTTTCCATTTTATTCAACGACTTCGACTCGACTCGTCCCCGTCACAATCCGTAATGACGTTCGTAGTTTCATAGAAAAATCTATATCCCGCTCGCTTAACGACGGACTAAAAGCATTCGTTGCAATGTTTAATGACAATTGGCCGATCGATGGGTTAAGGATAAAGAAATTCACGCTCGGAAATCGATTCGCGTTTAACCTCGTCGAACTATTTCCGTTTACGTAATAATAGGATCGTTACACGCACGGATGTATTCAGTTTTTTAGTTTTCGTGACGAGCAAGAGGAGTTACGTAAAGGAGGCAGCGAGCCTCGAAGCGTGCGATATTAAAATTGACGTCCACATTAGGTAAGAGCGGTTCCTGGCTCCAATAAAGCCCTACACGAAATCGCTTCCAAGCGTTCTAGTATTTTTCCGCAGTTTTATTAATCCTGTTCGCGTTCATAATCCAGTAACAACGTCAGAATTTCCGTCGTTCATAAACGACCCGTCAGAGTACGAAATTCCAATTTCAATTAGCGAATCAATTAATTTAATAATGAAGCGATCGGTTCGATAAATGAACAATGGGGTGTGCAATAAACGATTGTGGTCGCGAGGAAATGTTCTGCCGCGGACCGCAGCCTCCGCTCGCTTCCGGTACTCGATTCCAGGTATCGAAAGTGATTTCAATCGATTCCGACGAGTCGGCGGACGTCAATGACCCTGGGTTCAATTACAAACGGGCGTTTGCTCGAATTACTTATCGCTTTCACGAGATTAATTGACTCGACTTTTTTTTAAGACGAGATCCAGGAATCGTCATCGATATAGCATAAGTATTTCTTCGTTATGTCTTTTACGATCTATTTCACCTGGTGTACGTGCGATTCGACGGGGTCGTCCGGTTAGCGTGGGGCTGCGTTCTTGTTTTGCACAGGTGTCCGTGGTAACACGGTGAATCATCGAAAGGGGGACGAAATCAAACAGCCATTTTTTTAGTATGCTCTTTAGTCGAGTACGAACCGTCGAGAACTCGGTACCTCGTTATCGGCGTCGTTTCGTCTTCGGGTAACTATATTTCGATTGTTTACCGTGACGGAAACTGACGTCGCTCCGACGAGGAAAAACGCGAAGACGCGGTTAACGCATTAACTCGTCGGTGAGAGCGTGCGACGGTCGAGGCGCGTGCGGACGAAGCGTTAGCGTGCACCCGGACAGTTTTTGTCGCTTACGCGCACGTCTTTTTTTACCGAGTTTCTCTGAACAAAGATTTCACGTTGCTTCCCGAAAAGTGAGCCGGGAGAGAATGAAAAATGCTGGAGCGTGAAACGCGAGTATCTACGAAGGAAATAAAAGCCGTTCGATAGGAAAGTGTCGTGTCGTGCGTATCCAGGTGACTCGGGTCGTAAGCGGTACCTAAGGCCAAGGTGCCCGGCCTGCCATGGTCACTTTCTTCTTCGCGGTCTCACGTGACACCGCACTCGCGCAACGAATAAAAACGATCTCATATTTAATAAATTCAATTCTCGTCTACGAACAAAACCAATTATTTTCTTATTGTCCGAAGCGAAGGCCGGCGGTTTATATAAAGTGCCGATCGACACCGTCAAGTTTGATTTAGCGCTTCTCCGAGAAGAACTTGTTCTAGATTTGCACGGGTCCCATTAATATGTCATTCGTTTTCCGGATCGCGGAACAAAGTCCACTCGAATATTTTTAAATCATCCTCTCCGATGCCGTCCGCTCGAGACAGGTTTCTATTATTCAACTCGCAGACGGCAGAGCAATAGATTTTTAATTGGCACGTCGCATCGGACGCGACGAATATTTGATCTTATTACCCTCGACGTGCCGTTATACAATATTATGAATAGCCTGGATTTTGTATTTATAGACAATTTATTGAAGGACGAACAACGACATGAAAAATAAATCTCCAATGCCAAANATTTCCTCAAGAGAGATATATCAATTTTATTAAGTGTAAAAATAATTGATAAATCGCTACTATAATTCGCGTGTACTTAAATGCAACATCTTTTACTGCTTTTTATTCTCCTTTCANACGATCTACTTATGAGAGTTCACGGTTAAGGAGAAAATCGAATCGATTTGGCGAAAATGAGATTTTGGGAGTGCTCGCGATAAAACTATCTCGACTTTCGACGTTGACAAGTCTCGGTGGCGGAGTTCGGGGAATTTTATTGGCAGAGATAAGTAATGATCGCGACGGCGATTTAAGGGAAGAAAGTTTTCTGCGGGATAAGATAGGAACGGCCGTGATGTACGGCATTATGCGTATATCGGCGATAGCGTCTGCTGGCATAAATCAATTTGCAGCCTCGGGCCGCTACTATGTATGCGCGGCCGATCAATTCTGAAAATGCATATTGCGCGTCACGCGCTGAATTTTTGCGTCTGGCCGCGGTTGACTCGCGATTTAACGTAATTAGCATACGTCTCGGGAAATATTGTGCAGCTTACACCTTTTTTTTTTCCTAAGCGTTATGCATGCAACTGTATTTTTCATAGTAGAACTCGTTTCCTCGCGCGAGTTATAAACTCGCGGAGTATGACAAATCGAGATTTAAACGGCGTCCAACGAGTTTTGTGCTCGTAACCGCGATAAGGCCTCGCGTCCGAAGATTTTTACAACAATTTCTGTATTCGGTTCGTAGTCGTTCACGATTGTCACTGGATTTCATATCGCGTTAAGGGGGAGATTTTCTCTGAGAATTGCTCGACAATTCATTTTTCGTTTCCTTTCGAGAACGGAAGGAAACCTCGTTAAATCCTGCGCGAATATGGCACACGGTCGTTGCCACTTGACCCTCGACTTTTACGACTACGATCGTATCTAGCGAGAGTCCTTCGGCATTGAGCATCGTCGAAGGGACGCCCCTGACACGTCATCCTCGCTGCTCGGAATAATAATCGTTCTTCTCCGGGGGCGTTCATTTTTTTCGCCAATCGTTGAACTCCGTTGTATGCTAAACGCAAAACGAAACAGCCATTGTCCCACTAGTAATCGTTCCAACGCTGTGCGAAATAAACTTTACTAGTTTTCTTCGTGCGATCGAATCGCACGCGACTTCTCGTTCCTCTCTGCGATCGGTTCTCCACGATTTTTCAGTTTCGTTTGAAATAACGATCTTGTCGGTGATCGGCGATTCGGTCGTCCCTTACCACGGAGCGACGTCATATCCTAAGGCCGAGGTGTACGGTACTCCCACTACGGATGGACGATCCGAACGGAGACACGTCGTCCCGTCGAGGGAACAGGTGCACACGGTGGCGATCGGCTCCGGGGCCAGATATCCGCGCAGTCGATGCGCGAACGAGAAAGTGAAAAGCCGGGGTGTTGATAAATCGTCCTCGGTCGTGGACAATTTCGAACCGGGTACTTACTCGTCGGTACTCTGTCCCCGGACCGCGAGTGAATTCGTAGCTTTTCCCAACTCCAACCGTCATAATTTGAGAAGCCGAAGCAGAGAGTTCATTAATCAACGAGGTAAGCCGTGGTTCCATAGTTCGAAAGTTTCAGTTTCTGTCGTTTGACTGGAGAGTAGATGTCAATACCGGAGTTTTCATTGAATACAGGTGAATTTTAATTAGGTTCATTGTAAATCGAGTTCCGTTGTATAACCACGACTTCGAACCTTGTACCATTTAACCACTCACTTTTTTTTACATTTTTCTTGTCCTACAATTGTTATCAGATTTTAATATCGATTATTTCCGAATGAAGGTCAGTAAGTCAACTGGTGTAGACGAACAAAAAAATTGACGTCAGAAGTAGTTACCGAGATTATCTTTGCTACANGTTCCATAGTTCGAAAGTTTCAGTTTCTGTCGTTTGACTGGAGAGTAGATTTCAATACCGGAGTTTTCATTGAATACAGGTGAATTTTAATTAGGTTCATTGTAAATCGAGTTCCGTTGTATAACCACGACTTCGAACCTTGTACCATTTAACCACTCACTTTTTTTTACATTTTTCTTGTCCTACAATTGTTATCAGATTTTAATATCGATTATTTCCGAATGAAGGTCAGTAAGTCAACTGGTGTAGACGAACAAAAAAATTGACGTCAGAAGTAGTTACCGAGATTATCTTTGCTACAAACTGTTCACACATCGGTGCTAATTCGCGTTAACGGTGCACACATTAAATATAGTCTCGATGGCAAACATCGTTCCTGTTTTTCCGCGTGCACTTAGGACTGCTTCTTCAAGGTTGAACGAATTCTCTGCTCTCTGAGAATCAATTGGTATTATCGAAGATTGCAGAGCAGTTTCCGAACTGGAACATTTCGTGCTCTGGTAAAAAATCTCTAAGATACAGAAGAACGATAATATCGTCCATGAAACTAAACATTTTTATTTAGTTTCAACGATAAGCTTGCACAATGAACGAATGATCGAGTCCCGATCGATGATGATCCGAAACTTCTTTGACCCGTGAACAGTGCCGTTTTCTATCGGCTCTGGACGCGAACCATCGGCTGTTCAGACCGCGGAACTTCTTCCGGTTTGTGTCATAGGATATTCCTGCCGCGTTTCTCTCGTACGTATTACAGTACTCTAGCCTTTCCTTTGTGGCTACACGAGTACAATGATCTACGCCCGATCAACCGGAAGCTCGTATCAGTATTCTCGCGCACGGTGTTAAATAAAAATATATAAAGCGATAAACAAACTTGTTTAGAATTCGACGTTTATGTTCGCACCTTAACAGCTCATAAAACTCAACCTCTTATCTGAGGAAACTGTTACACAACTTCGTTTAAAGTTCTACGGATTAGCTAGGCGAAACTCGAAGCTTAAACTTGAGCACCTCGGAGGATCGAACCCTTTCGTCTTTGTTTGATCTTAAAATTGAATGATAATATACTCAAACCGCTTATTTCGCTGCAAAATGGATGACCGATGGAACAAGTTTCAGAGTTTTCGTTTTCTGCGAGGAAACTTACTCGGGCTTAGAAAACCCTCGTATTCTCTGGCTCACGGTTGTCGCGTGAGAGAAAATGGGCCGTATCGATCCCTTTCGAAGGATTCGATGATCCCAATCGCAATTGCGAAAGAAAAGTTTTTCCTGTCGCGTGTGACGTTCTTCTTAGTCGGAGTCGCGAAATATGTGCGATACGAAATAAAGGTAAAGCCCCTGTCGAGGTCACGATTCTGGGACGAGCATTACGCGACCGAGCTCTCGTTCGACGAATAAATTGGTAGATCCGTCGGTTCCCGATTTCAAATTCGTTTGACCACCGTCCCGAAAGAATACTTTGAACAAAAGCTCTTTCACAAAGCCAGCTCTCGGTAAACGTAGTAAAGTCTTCCAGCTTCCCGACAGTTTCGAAAACAGAAGAGAGGCGGGGACGGTACGCGGTATGTAAAAGGTGAGATAACTCGACAAAAAAACGTTACGTAACGATTCCTCGCCGTGGTCAGTCGAACACAATGAGACGATACGCCGTTTGCGTCCTGTTCTCAAGGATCCGTGCTCGAAAGGACGTTTGACTCGCAGTTTCTAGCTGCTCGAGCGGAAAAACCAGCGGTCTTGAGCCAGTTATTAGCCACGCTCACAAAAAAAACGATCGCGATTCCTTTTTTGCGTCCCGGACGCGTCGTACAATATTGGTTTTCGATACCGCTCGAGGGAACGAAAGTTGGCAAACTGTAAATCCGGCTGCGATCATCTCCGAAGATATATCGTCAGATTTAATTTATACTCCGTTTAACTGCTCGACGTCACCTGTCCGGCATTTTGAAATTGAGCAATACCGATTTTTCGAAGATCCATTAAAGTCGAATCGGTGCAGAGAGGAAGTTCGATATTAAAAAGTTCTAGGCGATCTCCGCGGGGACAGAGGTAAATCACTTTTCGATAGGCGTCCGCGGAGTTAAATCGAACGAGACGGTAAAAAGGACGCGAAGAGCGGACTATTTCGCTGGCACAGATTAAAAATTGAACGTGGGAAACGAAGATCATCTTCCATTTTTACTGCCACTTTGTGCGCGCACATTGTATACTCGAGCTTTACGATCGCGAGACGCTCGGAACAGCTGTATCATACGAATATCTCGTTTGTATGCGAATGGCAAGCGCCGAGTTTGTGCACTTCGTCATGAAAGCAATCTTGACATGAATTTAGCGACGGGCTTTCGCAGCGTCGCACCGCGGATCGGTCTAATTACTCTCTCCAAACGCGTTCCAGTTCCTGATTCCCATTACTCCTTACCCATGGTTATAAATGTTGGAAGTTTTACTTTTATTAAAGCTTTGCTCGTAACAGATTCTAATTTCTGTCAACGCTGGCCGAGCAAGTAGTTCTACCGCGAAGGCGTGGTTCGGGTTTTCGAATCGAGCGAACTCGCGTGACTACTTCGTTTGATTACAGTATAGTTTATGTGCCTGTATTACCCGGTAAAAGTGTAATTATCGATAAAAAGCCTCTGAACGATTGCCGGGACCACTCGTTCGCTAATCAACTACAGAATTTAATTAACACAGTTGCGAATTTCCAGCTGTTCGCCAGCGATCTATTACCCCTGTTCGTTAACGGGTGCGCACACACTGGGATTCATTTCCATTCCACGACTTTTATTTAATTCGTTTGTCGCCCTCCTTTGCGACCCGCGTTTCACGCTTTTCATTTTAATTGTTGTAAAAGTTATGATACGCGTGAACGTGACCCCGATGCTCAGGAAAGAATGCAGCGTTACTTTTATTTCCTCGAAGAAATTAGACCCAGATTCCCGCGATATGAAATTTCCTCCTTCGAGAGAACGTCGAGGCGCATAATTTATCTTCCTGGCGTTAGCGACGGGCCTTGGGTCTGGCACCGAATAGTCGTCGGCAGCCTCGTCAAGGATTACGTAAAGTGAAATATGCATCGGCGCTTCTGGCCGATTTTTCATTGCGAAAAATCGTAATCATCGTANAAGGATTACGTAAAGTGAAATATGCATCGGCGCTTCTGGCCGATTTTTCATTGCGACAAATCGTAATCATCGTAAACACGTGCAATATTCTCGCGTCTTTCGTTCCACTCCTATTGTTTCATCTTTTGACATGTAAATGCAAAAATAAAAGCTGCTCCGCATAATTCCTGTGCGTCTACATAGCTGAAAATTGCGTTTGTCTCGCTGGCAATTATTTCGACTATTCAATCCCGAGAGAACGTTGCATACGTCGATCGTACTGCATTGTGCACAGTTTCATTCATCATTGAAACGTAGTATTGACGGGAGATAGAGTAAGGTCCCAGTAGCAATTCGTAATGCCATTTCCTACTTCCTTTGAGAGGACAGATATGAACGATATACCGTCGTCGTTTCGCGACGCTACTAATAAGAGAAGATACACGTTCTGTCGGATACCGGTTTAGTTTAGCAACCGTTTCGTCGCTTACTAATTAGATTACGATGCATTGGCTCGCAATCCTCCTATCGTCTATCCTATCTCCTGTCCTGTGATTACGTATGTATGTCCCGTGAGTCCGTTACTCGTCAACTTTGAATCATAGCTCGATTCTGTCAATTTCAGCGATATCCATGATTCCCTATTGGTTTCTTTCCTTGACCTACTAATTCTTAGGATGTATCGCTGAAATTTTGTAAAAAGTAGAAGATATACTTTTAGAGAGAGATTTAGATCAAATCCAGATCCATAGTCGTACCTTTTCAATTGTCTAACGTCTGACACTAGAAGGTATAATTCTGAGCACCTTGCCCTGTAAATTGTAGTCTTTCGTCTATAATGTTTATTTATTTATTTACGGGCTATAAAAACCCTTTATAATACATTAAAGTTTATACAGGCAGTACGTTTAAGCAGACAAGAAAATAATGGTTGATTTGATGTATAAGATTCAAAAAGAAGAAAACCATAAAAAAAACAGAAGAAAAATCGTAGAAACCAAACAAAGTCAAGCAAGTTTAGTAGAATAAAATCTCTAAATCCTGGAATTCAACAGATTTCATCTCTATAGGTTTTGATAGAATTTTTGAATAGAACAAAGTGAAATTGTTCTTTTTTCCAACGTAAGCGCGGAGGCGTTGTTAACGAGAGAGGCTTTTGACGAGTATCGACAACTGGTCGAAAGAAATATTGTTGGATCGCAGAGAGGGGCGACACGAGGGTCAGTCGACGCAGGATCGCAGGAAGCTATTGAAACGTACGAGGAGCCTAGCGGTGATATCCGAGGACGAATCCCGACACGATCGAGAGGCCCACCGCCACTTCAGGCTCGGTCGGTCGACCTTTGATTTACCCAGGCAGCATCAATTGATCCCGCGAGCCAAGCTGATCGATCGAAACTCGCTGAAGGACAGGTGAGCGCGGGACGATTATTATTTCAAGCACCTATTGACCCTCGGTTTTACCACACGCTCTGACAAAATTACGATGTCCATCGAATAATGAAAGTAGACCATGTTTTGCTAAAATCGTCAAACATTTTGTACGTCGTATTTTCTATTGACTCGCGCGGTCGAAGCGAGAATCCTTATGCGCGTCGAGGATCGAAATTTTTTATTCGTACACAAAAAGAACTGAGAGGCGGTTACGAATTTCTATCTTGAATTCCGAATCATCGGAGAACGTCTGGTTCGACCGACGGAGAGATAGCGGCGAGGCGCAATGGATCCGTGGTTGGCAAGAAAAATTGTTCTATTAGGAAGCGACTATTAGCATAGAGAACGCGTTAGCGTAACGAGCCCCGTTCGAGGCTTTTAATTGCAGTAACAGCTCTGTTTGCGTCGTTTTCCGCGGCACACGGATTCTTCGCACGTTCTCACCGGGGATAATACCCACTCCGTGCAATTACGTTTCCAATCGGTACGCCACGCGCGCGGCCAACTTAATCGAGATCCAGATATACTTTACAAATATCGCATTTCAAACGGTAATTACGAGTACCGTTTGTTTTACGAATTCATCGTACAACAGGAAATACGAGTATTTTTCAAAAATAAAATTTACGATCTAACAAATCTGCGATTCAACGACCGAAGCTTTTTCAAATAGTTGCAGTAGTTTTTCACGGAACATTTTATGAATCGCGGGAACCAATTCGCAGAGATTTTATTCATTTTCGATTCGCAACAGATATGATATACGGCCCGAAACGTCTGGCGCTGTTTTCAATAATACGGCCACTGCGTCGAATAAAAATTGCGATCGATCGAAGTTTCGCCGCGAAACGAGGAACGAAAACGTCATAGGAGATTCAAGGATCGTGCTCGAACAATACCGTCGTTCTAATTTCGATCGAATTCCTCGATTCAGGCTGTACAAGAGCCAGCAGCATCTCTCGGACTCGTACGAACGATTCAACGAGACTAAACCCTATCAGTCTCGATCCGCGTGCGGTCTCCACTCGATCCCGGCGGACCTAGCCGCGTTTCCGGATCCGTTACACCGTCCACGGGGCAGTCGGACAGATCCGGACCGATTGAACATCCTCGACTGGCCAGAATCGCCCAGGCGGTATCGCAGCGTCCAGGGTTTGGACACGGTCACTGGGCTGGTGGACGTCGTCGAAGACGGTTGGCCCATCGAAGGGAATCGCAGCATCGATTGCATTTATACTCAGGTAAACTACCCCCGTTCGTTCAATTCTTCAAGATTTTTAACAATCGTTGTCGGTTTATATACTTTTACGTTTTTTGCAATCTATCGCGTAAAAGCACGGACGTCGTTTGCGGCGCCACGTGCCTGCATACATCGTGTCAAGACGAAGGATGTAGGTTCATGGTTTTTACACATCTTTGAAGCATTGTATTCTTCCTCCGTTTGATGCATAAATGCATTTATAACGGTTGACGTACGAGTTTGCGTCGGGTTAATCCCGGGAGATAAATCGAGGTCTTACCTCTCTGATGGTATTGTACGAGAAACCGGAGCTAACGGCGCTTATCTCGAGACCGACAGAATATCGATTTAGTCGAACGATAAATTGCACGATACGAGTTATCTGACGATATGCAAGGTGTATCTTGTATAAAGGTACAGGTGTAGATCGACAAGGATCGTGCACGTGACGTGCAGTCCTTTGTAACGAATGAACTGCGAAATAGAACATAATCTCCTTGTAATATATACATTTCGATTCGCAGTCTGGTAATGATTTACAACAGTTTTATTATTTTGACGTTGTCCGGTTGTAGGTGAAGCGTAAACGGAAGGAGCACCGGAGCCTGGACAGCATTCTCTTCGAGGACGACGGTGAATTGGAATACTTCGACGTTCTGAACCTGTTACCGCTGTCAAACGTGCGCTTAGAGTTCGACGCGGAGGACGCGCGTAAGAATAATTTCTCCAAACGGAACGAGACGATTCCGAAGAGAGGCAAATTAAAGCCTCTCGAGTATTTAGCGTCACGCGTCGTGGAGGAGAGGAGCTCCACGAGAAGCAACGCCACGGACGAGGAAAAATGTAAAGGAAGCACTGCCAAGGAGGAGATCGATTCGCGAGGGAAGTCGGAAGAGGACCGTCAACGGAGGGAAACCGATTCTTCGCAGGAATCCAGGGAGGATTCGTCCCAACGTCCCGCGAACGGGGAATCGTGTCCTAAGGTTCAGGAGTATTCAGAGAGCAAAGGGAAACCGACGATTTGTCGTCGTTCGCCCGCGAAAAGACAATCCGTCGAAAGCAGAGCGGAGCGCGAGCTCGATGAGGAGCTGACGGCGTCCCGGAAAGTGGAGGAAGCGGAAGATTACAAGTCGATTTGGATCTCTGATAGCGAGGAACAGGAGGACATGTCGCGGAGGCCACAGGTGCTCAAGATCATCGATAACGACGTGACTAAAAGGTGTCACCGGCGACCGTCCGTCGAAAGCGAACCGAGGGACAAATTCCAGCTGGACGGGCAAGAGTCCAGCGATCACGATCCAGGAATAGCAAATGGGAAAATCGATCGCGTCGACGGGAGCCTGAAAAATCCGGAGGTGAGCATTGAATCGTATTTCGTCTCATTTTTCGTTGTTACAAATCAGAAATTAATTTCCTCAAGAGAGATATATCAATTTTATTAAGTGTAAAAATAATTGATGAATCGCTACTATAATTCGCGTGTACTTAAATGCAACATCTTTTACTGCTTTCTATTTTCCTTTCAGCTCGGTAAACAGGAAGAAACGAATGCGAGTGCGGAAAACGCGAAGAGCTTCTTCGAGCCGAAGAGCGCGCAAGCCAAGGGGAAACCGAACGAAGGCAGATTCGAGAGGATCGTGAAAGAAACATCGAACATCATTGGAAAGGCTTGCAGCGCCGTGAAAGGGAGCTTAGGCTTCGAAGCCAGATCCGAGAGTTCTGATCTAGGCCTCGGCTCCGAATCTGGAAGCGACACCCGAAGGAGATCCGTGGACGACGGAATCGACGAGGACCCTTCGTACGCGGATAAAGAATCGAAGAACGACGATAATAAGAAACACAGCAGTTTGACTAGATCCAAAAGCTGCCTGGATTCCATCGAATGCCAGGAAGATGGACAAGAGTTCGATCACGTTCGTTACAAAATCGTCAAGTCCAACATGTTCGGCAAGAATATATACAACAGCGCTCGCGGAGACGTTACGTACGAAGGGTTGATGCATTATCTCCGAGAGTACTCGTTCCAGGAATTACTGCTGGACAATAACGTGGTGATCATCGAGCCGGTGCGCGCCGAGACCGTTGAAAGGAAACCGTCCGCCGTCGGAAAAGCGAGATCCGAGCCCAGCTGTAAAATTGCCGGCGCGATACAGAAGAAAACCGACACGGAACCAGAGAGGAACTGCGAGAGCGCCGAGCCAAAGAGCCCGAAGCAGTCGTCCATCAAAAAGCACTTTTTCTACCACCCCATCAGAGTGAATCGGGAATTGATAGACGAGGAACTGCCTGACCCAGATACGGTAAGGAATGTCCGGCGTATGTTTGAGAACACTCTCAAGGTGAAGAACGATCCGGAATTGTCGAGGGATTGCAAGGATAGTAGGAAGAGCGTCAGCATGAAGGATCTCACCACCATTGACGGCCACTTCGACGAAATGTCTGACAAGGCGCACGAGAGAACCAGGTAACCTTCATTCGTATCTAATAAACGATATAAGATTCAATTTTATAAGATCGCACCACGGAATTGGAATTTCATTTAACAGAGATCGTTGTCTCAGGTCCAGATGTTCGAGCAGGGCTAAGGATCTTACGAAACTGTTCGAAAATATGGAGAAATCGACGTCCTCGAACGCGTCCGTGGTGGGTGGCAAGGACGAGTTGGACGGTCCCCGGTGCGAGTCCAAGACCAGGATCCTCGCCCAGAGCTTCGAAGCGAGGAGCGGTCATACGTCGCCGAGCGATTCGACTTCTTCTAAAAACAAGATGAATCGCTACCACCACCATCACCACCATCATAATTGGGACGCTGGGAGCGTGAGCTCTGGGGTGTCCAGCGATTACCCGGACACTGATCCCGGCAGCGGAGTGCAGTGCACGTCTTCCGAGGACGAGGACGCCGATTGTCACGAGGAAGAGGTGAACGAGAGTCGCGGCCCGAGTCACTACGTGTCCCAGGACGTATTGAAGAAGATTCGCGAGTACGGGACGTCGGTCACTTACTACGGGGGCAAAGTCGTCAATTCTAGCAACGGTCCGTTGATATCGCCGGTCGTTGAAAACAGATTCAAGTGCGTCGACGGGACGAATGATTACGTGAAGTTTCGATTAGTCAAGAGCAACTCCTGCGACAGTAGATTGGAGCTCACCGGCAGGCTCGTGGAAAATCACCTGAGGCATCGAGAAAATCAACCCGATCTGAGTCAGTATACTATAGCGGAGACTCCCAGCATCGAGATAACCACCCTTGATAAGCAAGAGAAGAAAGAAGTCGAGGAGGTGGGAGAGGAAGAGGTGGAAAATATCGAAGCTAAGAGGGAACCACCTGTGGTCATCGGGTTGGAGCCGAAGAAAGATGAGAGCAAGGAGGCGAAGGGTTTCAAGGTCGATTTCAAGCTGGGCAGCTTGGAGGACGCGAAATCGAATTACCCCAGTCGATTCATAGGTAGTGCTTTGACCAGATGGCAAGTGAACGAGAACAATTGGAGGACTGGCGACGATTTTGGCAAGATGGAGTTCGAGGAGTTCGAGGTACTCGAAGACAGTCTAAACGGGTCCGAGGGCCAACGCGTGGAGACGTCCTGAAGAAATAAAACGCCCCCGCTATGTATTTGGTATTTTTTGTCTAGTAGAGCGCGGGAGAATGCCAAAGGAGTTCCGAGTAGTACGCGAATAGAGATACTTTTGTGGTATTCCCAAACGATGCTTGGGACGATTCCCAGGACCGTGATCCAATTATGCTCTGGTTTTTTCAAACGACGTTTGATTAGTTTGAGAATACCGGAGTAGAAAGATGTACAGTTATCGCTCAAGGTTTCCCAGCAACGAGCCAGATTCGGTTGAGCGTAAACACAGATTTGAATTCGGACGACGTCGAGCGATGGAATTTTAACGATTCGTTGTAGTTGATCAATTTGTACATAACGAAGCCGCATAGATTGTTATTTACGCCAGGAAATAAATATCTAACAACAAACAAACTAGTTTTAATTACTATTAGCACGAAGGTATTTCATGTTCGTCCAAAAGCGCTGGCAGATATATATTTCTAACGTTAATCAAATCGCTGTATTCGCAGACATATCGTGTCACCTAAAACGTAATTTATACCGGCCGTCGGGGGTTAGCAGAATACGCATAAACCTAAATATATCTGTCTATTTACGGGACCGTGCAGTTAACGTTTGTAACGCGTTTTGAAAGGCGTTCGCAGATAAAAATACTTTTGTTAGCTCCGAACGACTCACCGCCCTCGGCGCATTCGGGAACCGCGCTTTTCTCAGCCTTGTCGTCTTTCGTTAATCTCGTCTTCTTCTCTTTCGCTTTCGGATCCTCCATTCCCATCGCCAGAACGGGGCTCAGGCTCGGAGCGAGGAAGCTCGTCGTCAGGGACAGATTCCTCTGAGACATGTGCCACCACCTTTTGCACCATGTTTCCTGCAACAAGAAAATATTCGACTCGTTACCCACAATACTGACGGTTCTTACTTCTTTATCGCGTTATAGTTTCTCCGAAAGCTAATACGGAACCCGGTTACACAAATACGAATTTCAGCTCGTCTGTTTTTCTTCGCCGACGTTTATTTGCTTTCAATTAACGGCCGCTTGTATTGAAACTAGGGTCGATTCGAGAGCTGCAAATTAATAGCGAATCACCCCCAATTCAGTGAGACGTCCCAATCCCGCTCGAACCGGATATCTAATTTTCAAGTTTCTCGATCGCCACGCGTTCCACGTCGCTCGATCGGGAGATGGAAATTTGTTAAAAAAGCTTGTCAACTCGTACGAAGTCTGACACAGAGAGCCGCGTTTTTTTGTCGTCGGTGTCTTTCAAAGGTTGGCAAAAAATGGGGAATTTGTTTCGCACGAACAAACTCGTCATAAGCCAGGGTATTCGGGGATGGAGACTGGCGGGTATCCAGATTAAGGGGTCGACGCGGGGTCGCGTCGGAACTGGAGTTCGGCCAGGGTCGGGTCGCGATCGCTCGTGCAATATCTACGCGCTCTTCGGGAAATAAGTCAATCGACGGCAAGTCATCCGCGGTACTTTTATCGCGGCTAACCGAACCCAAGATATACGAGATTCCTTCCGACGCCAGGTCAATACTGTAAAATACGTACACGTAATAAGAAACGATGTTTCAAGTAGAGTACAACAGAGTAGAATTACAATTATCTGTGAAATACGGATAAAAAGCTAATCGGACAGGACGATATTAATGTCCTTGTATGACATTTTCATAAAATTCCATACGGTAATATTGTCGTCGATAACCATGGAAGATAGGATAGAAAAAAGGGAGATAGATTTAACGCGCTCCGAGTCCCATTGTTCGTTGAAGAAGAGGAGAGATAGCGCGAATGGTACAGTGAGTTAAGAGTTTCCCCGACGTGACGGGTCATATATCACGTTTGATCGTCTTCCACCTCGACGAAGTTCCTCGCGGATAATAGGGCTGGCTGGAAATCCGGCCTTCGAAACGTCCATTTCAAACAGCCGCTCGCTTTCCACGCACAAAGTGAATTCCCACTGAATGCCATTGCACGAAGCGATCGACCAATCGTCCAATTACCTACCGATCACATCCTGTGACTACTTACTTCCGAGGCGGTTTAAACGTCTCGTTTAAAAACTGCTTACGGATAAAATATTTAACGCCTTCTACTGCTTAGGCATTGTAGGTGCTCCGAGACGACAGAGTTGCATAATGCGTGCGTTTGAAGTTTGAACTGCAGCCTTCCGTTGTCGCTTTACCGGGAGAGTTTCCCGAAATTGGGTCAAGGAAACACGTGAACAACTCGACTTGTCGGTGAGCTTCGGCAAATACGGAAGATGCTCCTTCGACCGACTTCCCTCTTTTCAACGCTATATTAAAACGTCCTCGTTAACCCTCCGCCCTCGTTAATCCTTAAACGATTCCTGGATTGCAGAGACGATGATCATCGTGATATTTAATTTTCCATCGTTATTTATGTTTCAGGGAATATTTCCTATTTCGTATTTATGTTTCCAAGAGGATTCAATGTTGCCGTTTCGCGGCAAACGCTGTTATGTTTGTATAAGGGATCGGCGAACGTCCCGTTAAAGAGTAGCTCGTGGCTGGAATTGGCGAGGAATATATTTCCAATAACAAATCTCAATTATATTACACTGTTTTTAATAACAGTTCGCCGTTTTTCTCAACGCACCAACGCTCGTCGATCGATAGCCGCATGTTTTTTTCAAGTTATTTTTGCGCTTGCCGGTTTTACCGAAGTGAAATTCGAAACGGATTTTCACGGCGTCGCGGCGATCAGGGGATTTTTCCATCCCGGAGTTATTCAGCCGCGTTCAACTTTCGAGCGACCCCTCTCGGAACTCGGTAATTGCAAGGAAATTAGAATTATTCAGATGGTGCAAGAAGCATTCCCAACTTCCTAGTTTGCTTTCAAAATTAGGTTTGGACATGT
>SMSR01014722.1:53603-65307 GCA_019453355.1 Ceratina japonica | reverse complement strand
AAATAAGTGTCAAAAGGTATTAGAAATTATTGCTTGAAATTATTATTACTAGTTTGATATTGTTTTCTCCACTAAATTTTTGAGATTTTCTATACTGGTTGTTAAATTAATTAAATAAGTCAAGGAAAAACGACTAAAATAGTGAGAATATATTTTTAGACGAAAATTTTAAGAAGTGTTCTATATTTATGTGTTTCTTGAGTGAAATTCAGTATATATTGTCTACGTTTAATTATAGAAGTAATATCTTTCTTATTTCTATTTCTAATAATAAAAATAAATGTCAAAAGACATCTGAAATTATTGCTCAAAATTATTACTAGTTTAATATTTTTTTCTCCACTAAATTTTTGAATTTTTCTATACCGATTGTTAAATTAATTAATCAAATCAAGGAAAAACGACTAAAATAGTGAGAATATATTTTTAGACGATTTCAAGTCTTCTGATACCATTTAATAAAAATAATATTAAGGCCCAATCATAACTGTTGCATATGAGGCTATTACATTGCACGACTTACAATTCTTATTTTGCCTTCCCTATCACCTCAGAGCAAAAGTATAAAAAAATTCTTAAAATCCGTGGGTGATCCTCCGTCACCGGATCCCCGTATAAAAATCAGTGGGACCGGCGCGACGGCGTGAGTGCGTTATTACGTCCGTAATAAAAATTGTTGCTCTCACGGCATCAGCTGTACCGTGACACGACCCACAAAAGACAAAGAGTATATCCGTGGGTGAAGTATAGCCGAGAGAGAACAGGGCCAAGCGTTCTTCCGAGGACAATCGATCGATTGCCCGCTTGCCTGCCAGCCTGCCCGCCTGACTTCTCATACGATTTAACTCCTCGTTGCGCCACGAACGCGGGGGGCCGGGAGAAGAGGGCACACCGGGGGCACAGAGACGACGACGACGACGCGATCTCGATCAGGCGTTTTCCCATCGATCGATAGAACCTTGAACCCTGCATCATTTTTCCTCCCTCCGGCGTGCATTCGGTGTCTTCCCTTACGAAGGAAGTCTACGGGCGTCCCTTCCTCAACGACCTCTGCCCCCATTGTGCATCGTCTAATATTAGATCGACCGAAAAAGCGTGATATCGTTTTTCTTATTTTAGCACCCGGGGGAGATGAAATATTGAAATCCTCTACTGAATGGCAATATGCTTATATTCATGCAAATTCCACGCTTTTTTTCTCACAAGGGATGTTAACATTCTAAGCATGATGGAAAGATAATGGTGTGATCCAGAGACAGTCCCAGTTTTTACGTCTTCTGAGGCTTCCCAATTTCTAACATATTGAAATATGGTTTATTTCAGACTTAATTAGTTTTACATTGAGAAATGTGTCGATTCAAAGGTTTTTGAGAATGGGGATTTTTGTAAAAATTGGAATGACAACAAAAGGAATGGCATGGAGAAGATTCTCTTCAGCTCATAGTTCTACTTCCTTTCATTTTTATTACTAAACCTTGAATCAGTGGACCAGAAATTTTGATCTCATGCTTCCCAATCTTGAAAAGTTTTACATTGAGAAATATGTCGATTTTGTTCAAAGTGTTTTGAGAATGCCAGGTAGTTTAGTCAAATTTTGCAAAAATTGGAATGACAATAGAAGAAATGGCATGTGGAAGATTCTCTTCAGCTCATAGTTCATCTTCCTCTTATTTTTATTATTAAACCTTGATTTATTGGACCACAAATTTTGATCTCATGCTTCCCAATCTTGAAAACTTTTACATTGAGAAATGTGTCGATTCTGTTCAAAGTGTTTTGAGAATGCCAGGTAGTTTAGTAAAATTTTGCAAAAATTGGAATGACAATAGAAGAAATAGCATGTGGAAGATTCTCTTCAGGTCATAGTTCATCTTCCTCTTATTTTTATTATTAAACCTTGATTTATTGGACCACAAATTTTGATCTCATGCTTCCCAATCTTGAAAAGTTTTACATTGAGAAATATGTTGATTCTGTATAAAGTGTTTTGAGAATGTCAGGTAGTTTAGTTAAATTTTGCAAAAATTGGAATGACAATAGAAGAAATGGCATGTGGAAGATTCTCTTCAGCTCATAGTTCATCTTCCTTTTATTTTTATTATTAAACCTTGATTTATTGGACCACAAATTTTGATCTCATGCTTCCCAATCTTGAAAAGTTTTACATTGAGAAATATGTTGATTCTGTTCAAAGTGTTTTAAGAATGCCAGGTAGTTTAGTAAAATTTTGCAAAAATTGGAATGACAATCGAAGAAATGTCACGTGGAAGATTCTCTTCAGCTCATAGTTCATCTTCCTCTTATTTTTATTATTAAACCTTGATTTATTGGACCACAAATTTTGATCTCATGCTTCCCAACCTTGAAAACTTTTACATTGAGAAATGTGTCGATTCTGTTCAAAGTGTTTTGAGAATGTCAGGTAGTTTAGTAAAATTTTGCAAAAATTGGAATGACAATAGAAGAAATGGCATGTGGAAGATTCTCTTCAGCTCATAGTTCATCTTCCTCTTATTTTTATTATTAAACCTTGATTTATTGGACCACAAATTTTGATCTCATGCTTCCCAATCTTGAAAAGTTTTACATTGAGAAATGTGTTGATTCTGTACAAAGTGTTTTGAGAATGCCAGGTAGTTTAGTAAAATTTTGCAAAAATTGGAATGACAATAGAAGAAATGGCATGTGGAAGATTCTCTTCAGCTCATAGTTCATCTTCCTCTTATTTTTATTATTAAACCTTGATTTATTGGACCACAAATTTTGATCTCATGCTTCCCAATCTTGAAAAGTTTTACATTGAGAAATATGTTGATTCTGTACAAAGTGTTTTGAGAATGCCAGGTAGTTTAGTAAAATTTTGCAAAAATTGGAATGACAATAGAAGAAATGGCATGTGGAAGATTCTCTTCAGCTCATAGTTCATCTTCCTCTTATTTTTATTATTAAACCTTGATTTATTGGACCACAAATTTTGATCTCATGCTTCCCAATCTTGAAAAGTTTTAAATTGAGAAATATTTTGATTCTGTACAAAGTGTTTTGAGAATGCCAGGTAGTTTAGTAAAATTTTGCAAAAATTGGAATGACAATAGAAGAAATGGCATGTGGAAGATTCTCTTCAGCTCATAGTTCATCTTCCTCTTATTTTTATTATTAAACCTTGATTTATTGGACCACAAATTTTGATCTCATGCTTCCCAATCTTGAAAAGTTTTACATTGAGAAATATGTTGATTCTGTACAAAGTGTTTTGAGAATGCCAGGTAGTTTAGTAACATTTTGCAAAAATTGGAGTGACAACACAAGAAATGTCACGTGGAAGATTCTTCTCATCTCACAGTTCTTCTTCCTTTCATTCTCATTATTAAACCTTGAATCAGTGGACCACAAATTTTGATTTCATGCTTCCCAACGTTGAAAACTTTTACATTGAGAAATGCGTCGATTCTGTTCAAAGTGTTTTGAGAATGTCAGGTAGTTTAGTACAATTTTTGAAAAATTGGAGTGACAACACAAGAAATGGCACGTGGAAGATTCTTCTCATCTCATAGTTCTTCTTCCTTTCATTCTTATTATTAAACCTTGACTCATTGGACCCAAAATTTTGATCTCCTGCTGCCCAACCTTGAAAATGATACCACGAATCTAAAAAATTGCCTATGACATTAACGAGATCTTTGGCAAAGACCTTGTGGTTCTCGCAGTAAACTTTGCAAAAATTGAAATGACAACTCAAGAAATGGCAAGTGGCAGATTCTTCTCATCTCACAGTTCTTCTTCCTTTCATTTGTTTGTTGTTTTGAGAATGTCAGGTAGTTTAGTACAATTTTGGAAAATTTGGAGTGACAACACAAGAAATGGCAAGTGGCAGATTCTTCTCATCTCACAGTTCTTCTTCCTTTCATTTTTATTATTAAACCTTGACTCATTGAACTACAAATTCTGATCTCCTGCTTCCCAACCTTGAAAATGATACCACGAATCTAAGAAACTGTCTGCATCATCGCCGAGAGAGATCTTTGGCACAGACCTTGCGGATCTCTCAGCTTTCAGACGGGAGACTCGCAGCATTGGTTCTAATTCGAGGTTAATAACGCGTGACTAAGACGTGGATTCCTTAATACCCATATCGCAAACTCGTGAGAGCCGCGTAACCACTTCGGATGCACTTCTCCGCGGAACGTCGCGTCGACGTCGCCGTCGCGCAAACCGTATCGCACCTGTTGCGTTCGCCCGACGCGTTCGCCCTGCAAAATCTCCCACCTTCTTTCACCCCCGATGGATTCTGGTGCGCGCGCGGTCGCTTATCATGGCGCATTCGAGGATCAGAGCCGCACGGATCGCCGCTGAAAGAGGTTACCCCCTGTTCTCCGATGCATCCACTACCACCCTTTCCACCCCCGCCGCAGAACTGTAGCGGCTGTGACAAAGATCTCTTTGTGCGTTCCGTCAAAGCTAACTTCTATTCTACGACGGAACCCTCCGGTGACGATTCAAACGCGGGACGCCCTGAAGAGAATTGGAAATTCCTTTAATCGCCCCACTCCCGGATAATGAACTCGATTGGATCGGTCTATTAGGAAATTGGAGATTTTCCTGTGTAACTGATAATCATTTTTCGCGAATCGTCGCAGATCAGAGCCTCAACGAGTCTTCCAAAAGGAACCCCCACCCTTTGATGATGAAAATAAAAAGAAAGTCGACAATAGGAATAAAAATAACGACATTTTTGTAAATGATTATCATAGTTTATGTATAATTTGTGTACCTCCACCCTTTGATAATTAAAATAAAAAGAAAATCGACAATAGGAATAAAGATAACTACATTTTTGTAAAAGATTATTATAGTTTATGTATCATTTTTGTACTTCGACCCTTTGATAATGAAAATAAAAAGAAAATCGACAATAGGAATAAAGATAACTACATTTTTGTAAATGATTATTATAGTTTATGTATGATTTTTGTACCTCCACCCTCTGATAATGAAAATAAAAAGAAAATCGACAATAGCAATAAAAATAACTACATTTTTGTAAAACATTATTATAGTTTATGTATAATTTTTGTACTTCGACCCTTTGATAATGAAAATAAAAAGAAAATCGAAAATATGAATCAAAATAACTACATTTTTGTAAAAGATTATTATAGTTTATGTATAATTTGTTTACCTCCTCCCTTTGATAATGACAATAAATATAATACAATAGAATAAAAAGAAAATCGACAATAGAAATAAAAATAACTACATTGTTGTAAAAGATTATTATAGTTTATGTATAATTTTTGTACCTCCACCCTTTGATAATGAAAATAAAAAGAAAGTTAACAGAAATAAAAATAACTACATTTTTATAAAAATTTACTATATAATTTACATATAATTTTTATAATGAATTTATTTGAGATTCCTGATTGAAAGGAAAAATGCTTAAGGAGTGTGGGATGTGCTGTAAAAATTTAATGAGTATTTATAAGGATCGGGAAGCTGTTGCATGCGAAATGGCAAGGAGTAACGGTTTTATGGAAATTGCCGTAATGAATCGTAGTGAAAGAGAAGGGCAGAGGGCCCTCGACGGCCGGCACCGTTTAAAGTCGAAGAAATCGACTTTGACGTCACGCTTTTCTCTCACGATGAACAGACGGGAAAATACACTTCCTTTTAGCACAGACAATGTGGCTTTGATACGACCTTTGACATTACGCGGCTGTAGTATCGATCTTTTATTTATCGAGTTAAATAGTTCGTCAAATTCCGGACGCTGAGAATCCGCCCTTTCCACAGCCACTCCATGTCAGTTCATAGAGAAATAAATCTGCAAATTCCATCATTGCAATTCTTTTCAATCGATGTCTAAAAATATATCATATTTTTTTAACTCTGACCTTTGCGAGGTTTTTGTTTATCAGTTTCTTAATGAAGATTTTTCATTTTATTTCAATAGAAAAATATGTGTAATTCTTATATAGAAAATAGAAAAATAAATATAGGAATTCATTTTCTGTGTATTCTATTTCTAATATCTATTTCTAATTATTAGAGGAATAAATCCAGCAGTTCATTTTTTAGTTTTTATATAGAAAATAGAAAAATAAATATAGGAATTCGAACTACCTTTGCGATCTTTTTTCAATCGACGTCCAAAAAAATATCAATTCTTTTAATTCTGAGCTTTGCAAGGTTTATGAATTTTTCGATAACGATTTTCAATCACTGTAAAACGATTTCGGGGCCACTCCATTCCATTCCAGTGAATTGATAGAAAAATAAATCTATGAGTATCAACTACCATTGCAATTTTTCTCAATCGACGTCCAAAAAAAGAATATTAAATTTTTGAAATTCTGAGCTTTCCATGGTTTTCGTCTATCAATTTTTTGATAACGATTTTCCATCACTGGAAAACTTTATTAATGCCACACAATGCCAAGAATTCATAGAAAAATAAATCTAGAAATGCGAATTGTCTTTGCAACCTTTTTCAATCGACATCCAAAAGAATATCAAATCTTTTAAATTCTGAGCTTTAGAAGGTTTTCGTTTGTCAATTTTTTAATAATGATCCTCCATTACTGAAAGAATTTTCCAAGGCCATTTCAATGAATTCATACGAAAATAAATCTAGAATTTTGAAATAACTTTGCAATTTTTTCAATCGACGTCCAAAAGGGAATCAAATTAAAAAAATGCTAAGCTTTGCAAGCTTTTCTTTAATCAATTTTTTCACAACGATTTTCCATCAAGACTCCATTGCATTTTAATGAATCAGTGTAAGAATGAAGCTAGAAATTCGATCTAATCCCTCTTTATGCGACTTTTTTTGCAATTTACGTATAAAATTTGGAACTTTAGGAGCTTCATGGGAATTTTATAATTTTCCATCATCGGAGGAGGACTTCTGTTCGAAGGTTGCGTTCGATCGAGATCGATTCGAGGAAAAATCCTGGCTACCGTGCGCGATGATCGATACCATCGCGCGACTTTTTAAGCGGATCGTGCAGGTCGTATTGACCGGCAATTTTCGCGCGGAAGGTCATCACGAGACACGAGAGAACGACACAACGGTCTCAAACGAAATACATTCAAACGCCAAACATTATGCAATATAAAATCCCAAAACGAATACTGATCATCCCCTTTTCCGATCCGAAACAACCAATAAAATGTATAAAAACATAGCAAAAGGAACCCGTATGTAAAAATTCATACAAAATTTGAGACAATATCGATAAAAATGGCAGATTCAACCGAGCAAAGCATAAACCATAAATCTGATGCTAAACGCAAATCGTACAGATTCAAATTCTAAAAAATTTCGATCGAATTATAGAAAAGAAATTCGTATATAAAAATTCCTACAAAATTTGAGGCAATATCGATAAAAATGGCAGATTCAACCGAGCAAAGCATAAACCATAAATCTGATGCTAAACGCAAATCGTACAAATACAAATTCTAAAAAATGTCGATCGAATTATAGAAAAGAAACTCGTATATAAAAATTCCTACAAAATTTGAGAGATTCTCGATGAAAATGGCAGATTCAACCGATCCTAAACCAAAAGCATAAATCTTGTAGGAAATCGTGGAGAATCATCCCCTAACAAATTCCTGATCGCTGAGCACGTGGAAAGGAAAACGGTACCGATTCGTCTGAACCGGGGGTTTATTCGTCGGATCGTGTAGGAACGTCGCCGCGTATTGTAATTAGAAAACGATTGGCCATCGGTCGTCCGTGATAGGATGTAAAACCGGTGCGGTTGGTTTGCGCGCCGGCGAACACGACCTTCGGCGTTGCGGCGGCACACAAAGGCAGCGAAAGAGAGCCGAAGCTATTTCTCGCCGCGATTAATCTCGATAAGAGAGAGCGAAGAAGAAGAAGAGGCTTGCCGCTTATCGTCATCGCGGGAACCGAACGAACGCGCCGACCGACCGACCGACCGACCGCCGACTGATCCCTGACCGAGGCGGCCGTCGATCGATATATCGAGAATGGAACAGCGGTCGCGCGTCACGCTATATCTGCATCCAACGATAGATATATACATATGTATGTATGTCAGCCCCCGGTGGCGTCCGCCGCGTATACGTATGTGTCACCTTACGATTCGATTCGAGCTATCGTGTCCGACCTAATCGAAACTGTACACTGGTCACGGTAATTGATTCCGTACGTTAGAGCCAACGGGGTCGCCAGCGGGGGTGTAGCAGTTTTTTACGTCACGCGCGCACACGAACACATGATCCTGGCGAGGAATCTGCGACAGAATTCCTCAACGATCCCCGAAAACGGATTCGCAAACGTCGAGGGATCGTCGTAAACGAAGACGACGAGGGGTTTCGTCGCGACGCAGTGAACTCATCCATCCGTGCACGTTTATTTGGGAACCACGGGGGACAACGGATACATGTATAGAAAGGATGTTGCGGCAACGATTATTCGTTTCGTTAGGCTGGAAGGTAGCGCCGCCTCCGGGGGCACACACGCGGTCTCCAAGTAGTAAAATCAACGAAATGCCCAACGCGCTGTTTACGAATTTCTGTTCCCCTGTCGTCGCCCGTTTTCGGGGGGGGGGCGAACTCCCGGCTAAAGGAGACGGGGGTTGAATAGGTGAATTTTTGCGCACACTTACGGTCGAGGAGATTCTCCGGTGCGGCGTAGAGATATAGTCGCGGGTCGAACGAAAAAAAGCACGACGTAGCGATACGGAGAAGAGGCACTGCGACGTCGAGGAGGGGCGGGTTCTGAGATACCTCCGCGGGGCCTTGCTTGTTCAGCCTCGGCGAGGGGTAGCACACTACCAAGCGACGACACTGTAAACTGAACACACACCGTGCGAACTTTTTTTTTTTTGTATTTTCTGTCTGTTCCGCGCGCGTTATATCCGTTCTCTCCCGACAAAATGCTCCGCGCGTCTTTCTCCCCGGCACTCGGTCCCGTGTAACGTCGCTGGGTTTTACGGTACGCGCGACATTTCTAAACGGCGACGATCACCAAACGTGTCCCTCGGACGTGGTCGCGCTGGCCCGCACGGAACGGGGCCCCTCCGTCCGTCCGTCTGTCCTCGCGGGGGGGTGGTGTCGGTGTTCTTCCTCTCTCCCTGCACGCGGCCACGGTCTCTCGCGCTTCCGCTTTCTTCTTCCTCTTCTTCCTTCTCTTCGTGTCCCGCGAGCCTCTCGACGCCTCCACCTCGTTCCTCTCACCGTCCGTTGTTCACCGCAGCGGCAAGGACCCGCCCCGCGTCGCGCTACACGAACGTGTAGTGGATAAAGAGAGCGTAAAACTTGCTCTGCGACAACATTGTCCCGCCGGTTATCGTCGGTATCTCGCCGCAGTCGTCATTTCGTTCGCTCTCGCTCTCCGGTCTCTCGCCGCCCGCGTCGCAACGAAAATTGATCGCGTTGCGCGCGACGGTCCCTTCCTCGGGGACAGACCCGACGCGTTTCCACCGCGTTCGCGTGCGCTCGCCCGCTAGACCCGCTACGCGCACAGAACTCGACCCCGACGACGACGACCACGACGACGACGACGACGATCCGTCTCTTCCCTGCGTCCGGTGCTGCCGTTCTCCTCCTGGTGCCCTTTACTTTCCTGACCGACCGACCGACCGACCGACCGACCGACCGTCCGACGAGGTAGGTCCTTTCCACTTCCTTTGTCTGTCGGCGGTTCTTCCTTCTGGCACACGGACGCGCGCGCGCGCGCGCGCTCGCCTTCCTCTCTCTGTGTTACCACCCTCCTCCTCTCGCGTCCAACCCCCTCGCCCTCTCTCCCTCTCGCTCCGAACACTCCGCCACCCCCTGCCTTCGCCGACGCGTCTCTCTCTCCCTCTCTCTCCCTCCCTCACTCTCTCTCTTTCTCTCTCCCTCGCTCGCTCCCTACCAATTTCTGTCTCCCTCGCTCCGTCCGCCACTCTCCCCCGTTCCGTCGACGTTCTACCTCGTCGTCCACTTCGGTCTCTTCCTCCCTGGCCAGAGACTTTGACTCCAGCTACCAGAGGGATTGCGATTTCACAAACCGATTTTCTTTTCCACCACTTGCTTTATCCCCGGTCCCGCCCGTTGGCGAACACTGCCGCCGCGGAAGCACCCCAAGTCTGACGTGTGCACACGCTCTGCCTATTTTTTTTTCTTTACTGGCTAAGAGTGACTCCTCCGACGAGGGCCGTGTGTCGCGGATCAGAAGACAACCCCTACGCGGACGTCGTTGCACCGCCGCGCGCCGATCTCGCGCAACGGACTCGACGGGAACTAGTTTCGAGGCACCCCGCTCGCGACACCCTCGCCGCCGTCGGCCGCCCTCCGCCTCCTCCTCCTTCTCCTTCGCCCCCGCCTCCCGGACGCCGTCCGGACGGCCGCCGCCGGCGGCGCTCTCGGCCGGCTCTCCGAACGGCACCCTCTGCCGCAACTACGGTCCCGTACTCACCCAATGACGATTGCGGTAGACGCTCGGTCGTCCGCACGAGGAGCCTCCGACGATCGGGCCCGTTCCTCCGCGCCTCGCTCGGTGGTCCGCCCCCGCGACGTTGCCGCGGCGACACTGCGACGAGCCATCGTCGTTTGCGCGAGACCCGGGACGACGACGACGACGACGGGACCCAGCCTGCGTCCCCGATCGGTCAACGATATTCGCTACGAAATAACGGCGACACGCCGCCGGTCGATATCGCCGTTTTCGGAACCCGAAATCCGCACGCCCTTTCACCTCCGTGCCGCGCCACGGATCAATGAAAATGTACCTCCTCCCCCGCGTCACCCCCGGTGGCCGCCCGCCACCCCCGTTACACCGGGAACACGGTACCACACCGCGCCAACCGCTACTCTCTTCCTGAAAACATTCGCCCTCGTTCGGATACGGCAACCCTTAAACGACACCCTGAAGATATTGAGGTTTTGCTGTTTTTCAGGAAATGGAATCAGGAAATTCCATGGAATTGTCCGGTTTTAGGAAATTGTCTCTTTGCAGTTTATTATCGTGTATAAATTTGTACATAATTTGCCTCGCGATATATATATTTAATCATTGTTTAGTTCAAATTGCGATCGACAATTTGAAGGTACGTGTAAAAATATATATATAGTATATTTATGTGCCTCGTATAAATATGTATAGGAAAATCTCTTTGTAAAGTTTCGCGGTGGTACGTCGGCAATGCAGCTAAACGTGCACGATACTCTCTTCTATCACGCGTTTCGAAGTTTCTTATATATATATATATATGTATGTATGTATGTATGTACAATCGCTAGGAACGCGTGTTCATTGACTTATATACTGGGCGTTTCGCCGCGGCAGTTTTCGAACGCAGAGATATATACCAGTGGCTAATAAGATGATCAATGGGAGGCCCAGACCGATGGATAGAATCATTATTACCAGGAAGGAGAATTGCTCCTTTGGCGGTGTCCCGTAGCCAATCAAAAACGTCCTGTAACCATAAAGTCAGTTATTTAACGTTTTATGGAACAAGAAATTGGTTTTTTTATATATACTTTGCGTAGCGAATTTCATTCATTCATTGCACGTTAATTATTATTATAATTCATTATTTATTAATGATATAAGTGTAATTTGTTGTAGTTAAGGGTGTAGTTGTGATGCAACCAAAGCTGTGATTCAAAGAGAGAGAGCTTTCTTTGAGACGAAAGTTGTCTGGAAGTTTAGAAATACAGAATGCTCAGAATTGAGAGAAAG
>SMSR01014722.1:2527-13360 GCA_019453355.1 Ceratina japonica | reverse complement strand
ATATAATCGTTTTAAATACGCGTTTTCTTTGATTTTTGTTGATCAGAGAGAAGTTGGGCACGATGCTTGGCGCGGGATTGCAAGTCAATGGAGCGAGGATCGATACAATCGATCACATTCTGATACGTTCTGGCAATTGGTATTACGAAGGTAAGTGGTGTTCCTCATCATGTAATTAATTCATTTCTCTTTGTTTCTACCTTTTTATTAACGTCCATTGTGCTTCGTTCGCAGAATATTTTTCTTTCAGATTTTTCTTGTGATCGCGCGCAATGCGGTCTTGTATTAGAGTCAGTGTTTGCTTCGTAATTATGTATTTTTCTTGATTTCGTGGCCGAGCGCAATGCGGCCAGTGTTACTTGCTTAATATCTTTTTATTTGCTTTGAAATTTTTCTAATTAATCAATTTACAATGTCAATTTCTAATTCCTTGATCAATTCTGTCGCGAAATTCGAGTCAGTGTTGTTCGCCGAATAGAATTTGAACGGGCGCGTCTCTAGTTTCTTAGTTATTATTCTTTTATTCTTGTTTGTTCGTTTTCGGTGTTAGAGTCACGTCAAGAAAGAAGGTAGCGCGAAGAGAAGGCAATCTTCGGTGGGCAGCAATGTAAGTATACTTTCTTTTTCTAACATTCGATTTTTATCTTTTGTTCTTAGTCGAATTTACTTCAATGGAATATTTTTGATGTTTACTATTGAAACAACACGTAGTGACGTAATACACAACTCCGGCATCCCTCCCTCCTAATTCCCAAGTACTTGTCGAATCTTGTTTTGTTTACGTTCGGCGCGTCGAAAAAACTCCGTATCTCATTCATACATATGTCTCTCTCTTTCCTTGAAGTTAATGCTCCCACGACCAAAACAATCGCTTTAGCATGCATTACTGTGTTTATCGAATAGTTGAAAAATAATTGCAAGATTTCAAGAACGATTTTACTTTTTTTGCAGGGGTTTTATCTCGGCTGCTCCAAGAATATTTTGTGGCCGCGCGCAATGCGGTCGGTAGACTCAGTGCTTGTTTCGTAGTAATTTTTAGTTGATTTCAATTTCGATTTCGAATATCTTTTAGTCAATTTCGAATTGATTCATTATATCTTTTTCTCTAATTCAGTTATCTAATTCTTTATTCATTTAATCGCGAAATTAGAGTCAGTGTTGTTCGCCGATTAATACTTCTTTTACTTTTGTTTCTTTTCTAATTCTTGATACATTTAATCGCGAAATTAGAGTCAGTGTTGTCCGCCGATTAATACTTCTTTTAGTTTTGTCTCTTCCCTTCTGAAAACGATCATTTAATTTTATTAGTCACGCGTTTAAAGTCACTTCAAGAACGGAGAACGTAAAAGACTCTGCGGTACTCCTCGAGAGTACAATGTAAGTATCTTCGCGCATTTTTCATTTCAAATAACTTTGCTTCCCAATTTTCGCCAGTTGAATCGTTAATAGAATTTAGTAAATTTGATTAAAGCTTACAATATTGGAAACTCGAAAGATGATTGATTAAATCATAACGTGTTGTTACAGTTTTCATCTTTATTATCTTTCTTCGACGACTACTGGCGGTTCCTGACGTCCCTCAATTTTGGACTGGCGGAAGCAACATCGATCTTGGACTGGAGGAAGCAGCATCGATTTTGGACGAGAGGAAGCAACATCGATCTTGGACTGACGGAAGCAGCATCGATCGAGGTTTTCATCCCGGTGAGTCGCATGCTTTTAAGTTCCTCCGGTCACTCGATCATGCCATAACGGTACGGGTGACAGGTTGTATTTTTTAATTATGTCATATTCTGGATATTTATGGTATTATTATAAATGTTCCTGAGGAGTGACGTGTTCATATTTCATTCATGTGTGAGCTCAGGGCTTCTTGTACTTGCGATTTATTTCGTATTAATGAGAACGAGTGTGCAGTAAAACAGGATTCAAGTAATATAGGTCCATATTTCAACAGATTCAAGTAGTATAAGTCCGTGTTCGATTGAAATTCTATGCAATCTAAGAACTTCTTGGGAAAACGAGGAACATTTAGCATGTATGCGAATGTAAGAATATTTAATAGTAGTTTTATAGGTTTCATTATTATTTCTCGAATCTCTATATGTTTAGGATCTATTTCTAAGGTAAATAAATGAAGTCATTTTGGAATCTTACACAATCTTCAATTCTTCGTGGATAGAAAAGGCTTGTCGTAAGACATTCCGTTAGTCGTTTATTTGTTACAAATGCACTAGAAGAATGATACATAGAGCAATCTATCAAGTTGGTCATTGCGATAGACGTGTCTCATCGTCGTTATAACATCTCTTCACACCTTGAAAACGATGAGTCGTTCACTCTGTTACGTGACACAAGAAACAGCGACTAATTTCAATAGAAATACTGTAGATGATCACGAGTCTCGTAAAACGACTAAAATCTGTCGCGTCTAGTTCTTGCGATCGTTCATAAAAAATGTCTAAATATCACGGTGCACGCGTGCACGCGCGAGGAACATCGAGTTGTACTGATTAGNCGCATTTTCGATAATAATGGTGGACTTGTTCCACTTTGAAAAGTAGAGACTGATATATCTGAATTACTTTTTTTTATGTATTTGTTCATTTTTGGAAATAAATGAGATATCGGTTATTTTATTGAAATTTAGATAGCCTTTTTTATGTTTATGATTATAATCGCGCATTTTCGATAATAATGGTGGACTTGTTCCACTTTGAAAAGTAGAGACTGATATATCTGAATTACTTTTTTTTATGTATTTGTTCATTTTTGGAAATAAATGAGTTATCGGTTATTTTATTGAAATTTAGATAGCCTTTTTTATGTTTATGATTGNTTTTACAAGTTACAAGTACAATTATGGTACGTTTTTGTGACGTGCGTACATGAATAGTGAGTATTTCGGTTCATTTAATATACGACGAACAGAAAAAACTGACACCTTTAAAGCTGAATTATTTTTTTATGGATCGAACTACGGTTTTTAATTAGCTGGATTAGTTCATTATTATTAATGTGACTTACTGTGAGAAATTATCTTTTGTTATTAGATAAAGTAATGAGTAATTCTGTGAGTGTCAGATTGAGCAAGAAAATGATGCATCGGTTTATGTTGGAGTCGCCCTGAGGGAAAATTACTGCAATCAAGGACGGGAATGATTGTAGCTAGATAACAGGAATTCGTGTTCACTTGCAATATTTTGTAGCGCGTGTCTGCATGTATTGTTGTTGAATTTAATTATTGAAATAATTTAATGGTACGATGCTCGGTACGCGGAAGTAGCGCATGAGTTCAGCTCCATTAGAATGCTTTCAGAGCTTTTAATTAACAACTAAATTGCTTCCATTTCGCGAGACATCCAAAGGAAATAACGAAAGTGTTTACGAGCTTTAATTATGTTATAATTTAAACCGTTAATTATTCTTACGATATGCAAAAAAATTGGAGTAATCGTGTGTATTTTATTAATTAATGGTCAGAACTCGATGTACGTCAGATCCAATATTTCCGATAACGAAATTAGTTAATTGTCAGAGGAAGCGTAAAGACAATTAAATTCCTCTGTTTTATGAAAACGTGTAATTACTACGTTCGAAATGAAAGGTAAATTTAGCGCAGCGTGGGCACAAAAATCGGATTTCCGATTTTATTAAAAAAATGTTATCCTCTGATATTTGCCTCGGAACGAATTGGCAGCATGAAATGAAATTCGTTAACCCACTTGCATCGTACGCACGATTTTTCTGGTTATTAGCACAAAAGTAATTATACGCCGAGATATCGTATCGATTATTACACAATTATTCCATCCTCGAGATGTATTCTGTTTTATCAGAATATTCGTGGATGGTATCACAGGAATAGAAGTTAATTCTTGTTTTAGGGGACACATTTCCTCCATTTTTATTTCCATATTATTATTACAATCCATGAAATGGGAAGAAATATTTAATCCTGGTTGTTGGAATTCGTCTGCACTAAAGAATCTCATATTTTTACTTTCTTCATAGTTTAGGATCAGATTATGCAATAAAAAATAAGGGAAAGTCGAAGAAGCAAAAATAAGTGAAAAAAGCAAAGTTAAGCGAAAACTGATTGAGCTATAATCATGGTCCATTGAAACATTGTATTTGTATGGGAGAATTGTAGCTGGAAAGGGTTGGGAATCGCAAGGGTATACAAATAGCGGACAATTATCAAACGTTAATAAACGTGCGGAGCGTGAACGCTGTACTATGCATTTAGCCACTAGATACTACTCGAAGCGTGACACGTAACGGTGCAATACCCCTGTTTACATTACCATTATAATGGGAGCTGTAAATTCCGACTTTGCCAGCCACCCGGCCACCCACAGGCATTTCTGCGTTGCTGTTTCACTCGGCAACCTGCAAAGTTTCACTTTGGTTTCTCATTTCGTTTTTTAGGCCAGAAACAATGCGAGTTATGCGCTCGATAGTGGCAGAGATGAGAAAGATGAACTTTTGGGCAACAAATTTGTTTTTTTCGAAAATAGTCCTGAACCTGAGGACTTACAGAGAAATTGCAAGAGAGCTTTTTTGTAGCTGATAACTAGAGCTACAACTTTTGTATGAATCATTTTTTGCTAATGTCGATAGTTAACGAGTAATTATTAAAAAGAGATAAAATTGTTTATTGCAAATTACTTGTTAATTATTGATGCTAGCGAAAAATGTTTCAGATAAAAGTTGTAGCTTTAGTTATCAGCTATAAATAAAGTTATATGCAATTTTTCCGTAAATCGATTAGTTAAGGAGTATTTGAAGAAAAATGAGAATTTTGAAGAATCTGAAGGGGTATCCATTAGAAGAATCTCGGAAAAATAAAAAATCTCGGAATTTCAAAAAATGTTTCCAATAAAAATTGTAGATACTGCTATTTTTTATTTATTACTAAGATATACTTATTTTTATTACTAAGAAAGGTCATATAAAATTGTCTTTTATCTCGAATACTTGAGGACTAAGCTTTATTCACGTACTCAATGCAAGGAACGGCGAGGGAACTGTAATTGAAATTTTATTCATTCGCAATTGACTTTTGTACAGTCGACTTGGAACAAATTACAGCAATTGGTTACCAGGGGTAAAAAGGGAAAGACTCCGCGAGGTTCGTAGCCGCATCGAGTCTTATTCCCAGTTATTAATGGTCTCGTTCACTGTTATCGATGTCGATCCGGGTTGAGGGATCCAAAGTTCAAGAAGCGATATCTGACGTATCGTTTCTGCCCGAGCTGGCTCTTCTATCAAATCAATCGTCCGATTTAATTTTCCTTGCGCTTCGCCCTGCCGGAATTCCCGCAATCGGAGTTTGATTACACGCTCGAGTTATCGTTTATTCAAATACTATAAATAATATTGCGCATCGACGTCCTCGACTCAATTTGCTAAAAAAAGAATCCCTCCGGCGAATTGTAATAAAAATTGTGACCGTCGCTGGGATTTTATATCCGGCTAAATTCGTTCAAATAAACCGATTTAAATTCTTTTCTCTTTTGCAAAAGGAAGTAGAGTTCGGGTGGAAGCCCACGTGAGTTATTACAACGGGGACTAATCCGTTTTAATACGGAGTCTAATTCGTGAGCCAATTTCCCTCGGATAAAGCGGGGATGAAGAAACCACCGGTGGCGCGTGTGTATGCCTCGCACGATTCGATTCGAAACATTCCCTTTCGAAAGTAACTCGCTGTTCAAACGCGGAGCCAACAAGATTGTATGTACACACGGTGACTCCCGTTTGATCCGAAATACGTGAAATTGTTCCCTGAACGAGATTCGCCTTCGTGCAAGGAGATGGGAATTCCCACGGTGTTCGTGCAAATGAGCGGCGAATAAATAGACATTAGGTGCACGAGATTGAACACTGTTTCTACTAATTATGGGCTGACGGATGTGCTTGTACTTTGAATCAGTTCACAAAAGGATCGATTCAATTTCGAAGGTCAGAATTGGTTGATGACTAAAAACGATCGATTGGCTTCAATCAAAGTCGTATCGATTAATAAAATAGTATGAAAGTTTCCTAAGGAAGGAAATTGTTTGCACGAGGACGAGGGTTGCCCAGAGGTTCTCCCTTTGGAATACTTCCAATTAGGTCCGCGGAAAACTAGTGTTCTTTGTTAAGAAACGGGTGATTTGGCGCGGGAGAGGAAAGTCGAGCCAAATCGGCTACGTAGAATGCAAAACAGTCGGAGATTAATTACTCGGGCGAATCCATGGAAAGTTTAGAAAATTTAGAACCTTACCTTCAACGATCTTCTTGGTTCCTATGTAAAAGGGTTCACAGGTTCGACGACTGGATCAGTTAATCGAGTTCCACTTTACTGTTTGGTCGACAGCCAAATGTCGCAGCATCGAAAAGAACAAAGCGATGACATCGAGATCGCAGGCCTATAGACCAATCGAGAGCTCGAACGGATGCAACAAGTTTGCCTTGTCTCGTTGTGATGCCTCTGACCCACCGCGCCTGCAATAATATAATAAAACGCAAATTAAAATGCAAATTTTATAATAAAATTGACATGCGAATAGATTCATTCCGGTTCCAGCACGTCTATCAATGACGAAAACGTGAAAAATCAAACAGATTGTGAATTGCTGAATCTCTCTAATGACAATTCTTCTAAGTATCACAAAAATCAGAGCACTTTATGGGTGCTATTCTGATCGGGAATGACCTGGCAAGCAGTTATTTTGTTTGGAGCCGTCATAACCGCGGCGTTGTTGTTTGAATCGCGATTCCGAGTCATTGTCATCATATCCCGGGGTCTATGAAAGGAATAGTCGATACACCGTCGCCGTTAACGCGACGTCGCGTCTGTTTCGCGGGAATGGAAATCGATAATGAGGAGCACCGTTCGATCCGGGGAAATAAGGCGTTGTCGGCCGCTCTAGGTATAATTATATACGCTTTGGAATTGAGAAGATGGAATTGGGACAATGGCGCCAATGGACTGCTTCCGACGCGACACTTGAACACTTTCAGTATGGAACGAGGGGCCTGGGTCGAGTGGAATTGTGATCGAGAGACGAACTCAATGCTTCGAGATCAACTTTGCTTTCAGCCTCTAATCCCCTCCTGCTTGCCGTTATTTTCTGGAATTACGGTTTAAACGATACTTGGACGATCTCACGAGAAAGTTTAGAAAAGGACGCGAACACTGAACTGAAAATATGAGATTGCAAATCCAATTTAAAGAAGAATACCTAAAGGACAATAGTTGGATTTGGACGGAATATAGAGTAGGAATTGTGAATGGAATTGTGAATCAACAGACGAATTCAATGAATGAAGAATCAAATTTGTTTTAAGCCCTTTTCCCAGCTGTCGTTGTTTTCTGTAAAAATGTTACTTAGATGATCTCTGTTGTGGAAACTTTCAAAAGGCATCAATTCTGAATTGAAAAATCGCAAATCCAATTTAAAGAAGAATATTTAAAGGACAGTAGTTGGATTTGGGCAGAATATAGAGTAGGAATTATGAATGGAATTGTGAATTAACAGACGAATTCAATGAATGGAGAATCAAATTTGTTTTAAGCCCTTTTCCCTGCTGTCGTTGTTTTCTGTAAAAATGGTACTTAGATGATCTCTGTTGTGGAAACTTTCAAAAGGCATCAATTCTGAATTGAAAAATCTCAAATCCAATTTAAAGAAGAATATCTAAAGGACAGTAGTTGGATTTAGGCAGAATATAGAGTAGGAATTATGAATGGAATTGTGAATGAATGGAGAATCAAATTTGTTTTAAGCCCTTTTCCCTGCTGTCGTTATTTTCTGTAAAAATGGTACTTAGATGATCTCTGTTGTGGAAACTTTCAAAAGGCATCAATTCTGAATTGAAAAATCGCAAATCCATTTTAAAGAAGAATGCGCGAAGTTGTTCGATTTCGGGAGAATACAAAGTGGTCGGAAATCGTGCAGAAACCATTGGAATCTGTTTAGAAAGCGTCTGAAAGGGGATACGGTTGAATTCATACGTTATTCCAACTATTTCCGAACTACTATTTTTATGAACGTCCGTGGCTCTTGTGGCCCTTTCACGGTTTTACTCGCCACTCGGGACCGACTCGACTTTAACGAACTTTCGACATTCCGTGTAAACAGAAAATTTAATTCAGAATTTCGAGTTCCGAGGAACTTCTCCGGACGAAATTACTTTCAGAACTGTTACTGCTCTCGAATACAGTTTACTGATTTCTGAGTAATAATTTTTATGATAATTGCGCTGGTCACTATGAGTCAGGTAATCTTCTCGGAATTAAAAGTTCCATTTTGCATACGAATGGGCAATCGAAATAAAACTTGAACGCAATCCTATTCATTGTCTTCCCTCTCGTTATTGTATGTACTTTACGTAAGATGATTTCCACTTAACGTTACGCGAACAGTGGACGCCTTCTGTGTACTCTGACCCAGTCTGTTTCTGTGTCGCAATACTACCCTCCTCTACACCCCGGGCGAATCTACAGAGTTTACTATTCGGCGTGTGCAAATACAATCGAAACCGAACCTCGTGCTGAGTGCAGAACTATAAATTTCCGACGGCCAAGCGTTTCATTACAAACGTAGTTGAAACCTGTTAGCAAAAACGAGTAACTACCTATTCATTTGCTCGACGCCTCGCGCAATTAATTGGTTCCCATAATTGGAACAGCTCTAAATAGAAATCCATAGTATTATTTATTAAATTCGGGTTTTATTAGACGAGTTGTGCTTAGTATAATTTTGTTTTACGTGAATTTTGTTATATTTTATCGATTTTTATTCAAGGAAATATGAATAGCTGAAATATAATATAAATATAAATAACTATAAGCTGAAATATGAATTTTTTTACTTATGGTAATTTTTAACAAATTTAGTGATACGGATTTTCTTTTTTATACTTATTTATGCAAATGGTTAATGAAGTCATGTGCAATTCAAGCCTAAAAATGTCACTTAAAAAGATACGATCTTTCGATTATGTTATTCCACGCTTCGTTTATTGGAAGAGCTCTAAATAGGAATGTATAGTATTATTTATTAAATCCAGCTTTTATTAGACGAGTTGTGCTTAGTATAATTTTTTCTTACGTGAATTTTGTTATATTCTTTCCATTTTTATTCACAAAGTGCTGAAGTTCTTGTATTTATGGAAGTTTTTGTACTTAAATATTACAAATTTAGTATTTAATTTAATTAATATTTAGTATTTATTTTATTATTACTTCATTTTTATACTTATTTATGGAAATGGGTTGACGAAGTCACGTGCAATTCAAGCCTAAAAATTTCACTGAAAAAAATACGATCTTTCGATTATGTTATTCCACGCTTCGTTTATTTCATATTATTAATTTTAATAAGATTGTTATTATTCAGCGACGAAAAAGGGAGACGCTGATCTGGATTCGTAATTACCGTTTCGCCCCGCCATCCCGTGCATCTAATTTGAAAATTGGCCACTGTCCCCCGCAATCTCTTAACGCAAAATCGGGCAGATCGTTTATAACGGCGGCCGACCGCAACGTGGTCTAATATTAATTAATCTTGCAACTGGCACTGCATACTGGCTCCCACGTCATTTTAATTAATTAGCCCGAACAATCGATTCGATTAGCTGTTAACAGTTATTGTCTGCCGTGCCAGTTTAACCATGATAACATCGTGCCACATGAATTTCCCCGCGCGTTACATAGTACGTATATAATGCGTTTAACAGAGTTGCTACTGGGACGTATTTTGCATAAAGCTTGATTGTGCGTGTCAGAAATGCTAACGGTATGTCTTGGTTTCCTGTGTGTCTTCTGCGTTCTGGAGTCGCGTAGGTGTTTCGGAGTCACCCGGTGAATCGTGAATCGTGGGAGGGTATTGGAAAAACTTTTAATTGGCGTCCTGACGAAACAGCGTCTAGCCAGGGTTACCCCCGCGATATAGAAGAATTCTTGGCCCCGCCAAGCGGGTTCTGTATAACTAACTACCTTGACTGGGAGTACGTTCAGTCAGAGAAGCCCTCCAAAGATCCGATCGGCGTTGACACGCGAAAATAGCCGGAAAAAGAAGTTTCCCTCACGATTTCTTAAGGCGCAGAAGTTACCGATCCAAACTCGCCCGCTCCGAACCAATTCTGGTTTCAATCCGATTGGCAGACTGCCGATTTCCATGCAGAATGAAACGCGACTCCCGTGAAACGTCTAAGGACTTGCATTCTTCGTTCGTCGACAGACGGGCTCGTCCTTAGAGCATATATTATTGGACGAAGACCCCGTGTTTAAGAAGTATGGCTGACGTGCGAGAGAGTGAGAGATAGAGCGATTCGGAGCGTCTAGGTTGAAACAAGCCGCGAACGCGTCGGGTCGTGCCGCGAATTTTATCAACTGCTTTACATTATTCTTTTTTTTGTGGGAAGCCGAGGGAAGCGAAGGGAATTTGTTAAATCGCCGAGATGGTGGAAGAATATTCTGGCGAGGTACGTGTTCTTGACTTCGCGACTATGGATTAGTTTCTCGATAAATCCGTTCTCTTTCGTAACAAACACATTTGTGTTAAATAATTCTTTTATAATTTTGTATTGCTTCCTATTTTAATTTTGTCGACTGGTTTTTACATGTATTATTCCTTTTTGTGGGAGATTGAGGGAAGACTTGGGAATTTGTTAAATCGCCGAGATGGCGAAAAAATATTCTAGCGAGATACGCATTTTTGACTGCGTGATTATGGATTAATAAGTTCACCGATAAATCTGTTCTATTTCTGTCGTAACACATTTGTGTTAAGTAATTCTTTTGCAATTTTGTATTGCTTCCTATTTTAATTTTGTCGACTG
>SMSR01014718.1:4304-66004 GCA_019453355.1 Ceratina japonica | reverse complement strand
CGAATATACAAGTACGTTCCACAATGAATCTCGAATTTACAAATTAGTACTTCAGAGAATTAAGAAGAGAAGTCAAAACTCTGTAAACAAAAAAAGACAGTTTTTCCATCTATAATTAAAGAAATATATATTTATTCCGACTTCTTCATTGTAAAATCTTTTTCTAATTTTACAGATTCGCTAAAATGGTTAATAACGAATTTAGAATAATTGTTTTCTTTCAATTCTGCATAAGTATGTCAGTGCTCTGTTTCAATCTCTACCGAATGACGCAAATCAAAATTGATTCCAAATTCGTCGAAACGACTCTTTACTCGCTTTGTACCCTGATTCAGATTTTTTATTACTGTTGGTACGGCAACCAGGTCAAAATTAAGGTTTAGTGCAATGCAACACTTTACGAAACATTGAAAATAGAAAATCTTTCGTTAAATAGTATGATAAATTATTTTCCATTTAGAGTTTGGAACTTCCTGATATAATATTCAGAAGTGACTGGATGTCGTTGAATAACGACGCGAAAAAGGCTTTCCTGATTGTGATGAGGCGCGCGATGAGACCTGTTGAGTTCACCAGCGTTCATATCGTCTCTGTCAATCTCGATTCCTTCATGGCGGTGAGTAATTTCGATCTCACATTGAAATAATAAACAATAAAACAAATTTTAATTACAGTTATTGAAAACCTCTTATTCTGCATTTAACATGATGCAACAAAGCAAAAATTTATAAAAAAACATCTGGTTATAGTATAAAGCTGTATTTTATTAACCATCGATTGTTAACTATTTAATTATTATCCATCATTATAATGGTGTCCTGCTGATCGTAACGTAAAATTTAAAATACTATTATTTTTTCATTATAATAAACATAACAAATTTTAAATATACGTAATATACATATTTATTGTATCCTCTTCTTCAGCTTAGAAAAGAATCAATGCAAAACTTAATACATTTTCAAAGTAAATATCAAAGTACTCATTCATGAATGCTTCTAAAACCATCCAAATCGATTTCAATTTGGTGGACGCATGTTTTATGATTAATTTATTTCCGTGCACTGAACTTCACTATAATTATACGACCAAACCAAAGATAAAAAATGTATTACATTCATATGTACAACAACGGGAATGTTTATTAAAACACTTCTTTTTATAGACAGACTCATCAAGGAAATATTCCGTCAGATACACGCGTACACACACTGTTCATATTTAGATTTCGCAGTTTTTATTTCGTCTGGACGTGAAACATCTCCAACAGTTATTATTTCAATAACGGATGTTTATATGAAAAATCGGAACCTCCGAGATACTCTCTTTGCAACGTCTCATGTACGACTGAGGGACGAGCTCTTCTACAGGGTTATTAGAAATGCACCCCGTCCTACTGTCTTCAACAATACTGCATTCCCTGAAATGACATTTAATTTGAGCGGAGAACACTTTACATTATTTGTAGCAGGAAGTCGATTTCTTTTTTCAGTGAAACGTAATAAAGGGTTAAAGGAAAGCGAACGTAAGAAAAGATAATGATAGCTTGCAGGTACATTCCGGACTAGAAGGAAACTGACTAAAAGAATTTTTTGCTTATCTGTACGTTCGTAACGATTCTTTATAAAGAATAGAAGACGACAAGTATCAATTGCTAAGTGCGTTTTTCATTCGATCCAATCGAGCGAGTGAAACATTTTCAATTTTGGTTTTTTCTTTAACTGACCAACAGTACAGTTTTACTAGAATTATAAATAAGAAGGATTTCTTATTAAAATATAAAATATTTAAGATGTATACATTACGACTGATATTTAAACTTCTTACTCTGACTGGCTTGTTAAAACCATCCTCTTGGAAATCATTGTGGAAGACAGCTTTGTACAAAATTTATGCAGGCACGTTGAGTGTACTGCTCATCTCTTTGGAAATATTTCTTATTCTGGATCTCTTCATCAACGTGGGGGATCAGAACGATCTTGCCGAGAATTTATACGCGACGTTGACGTTGCTATCCAGTTGCTTAAAAACGATCATACTCTTCATCTACATAGGAGATATAATAATTTTAATAGACGTCGTACAGAAGGAACCTTTCGAACCGCTTAACGATGAAGAGATTAAGATCCGTATGAAATTCGAAGATCAAATCGAGTAAGTTAAGCTAAAATTAATAAGTATACATTTTTGAAATGGTGATTGAAAAAAAACGGAAATAAATTGTTTAAAGATGGAACTCTACGGCTTACACAGTTACCATGGACTGCTTCGTCGGCCTGATGTGGATAGGTTCGTTTTTTACGGACTTCAGAAACAACAGATTCAAATTTCGAGTCTGGCTACCTAAATTCTTGAACTCGCCGCGTCTGTTCGCCGTTAATTTTTTTCATCAGATCATAGCCACGATGTTCAGCACGAACATGAATGTCATTTGCGATTGCCTGTTCAGCAGCTTGTTGATTCATATTTATTGCCAGCTGGAAATTCTTGGTCACCGCATGAGGAATATTATGGTGAACAAAAGTTATTCCGCGAGAGGCTGTGCTTATCATCATGATCAAATATACAAGTTAGTTATAATATATATTGTAATATTATGTAATATTATAGTGCAAATGTTTAATAAGAGTCTTGATAACTAAAATTGTATAATACGTAAAGTATTCTATTACAAGAGATTATTGATCTCATAATAAGATAAATGAAATCATTCTTTTATGAATCCTTTCAGATTTGCAGTAATGGTGAACGATAACTTTAAAACGATAATGTCTATACAATTCATGATAAGTATTGGAACGATGTGCTTTATTCTGTATCGATTATCGCTATGTAGCTTTGGTTCAAAGTTCGTAGAAATCGCTTGTTACTTATCCTGTCTACTCTTACAAATGTTCTACTACTGTTGGTTCGGTAACGAAGTCAAACTGAAGGTTTGTTTCCATATCTATTCCATTTTTTCTTTTTCTACAATTAAAACATAATTTTATGATATTTTTTTAATGTATTAATTTATTGTTTAGAGCCAGGAGATTGCAGACATGATACTCGAAAGCGATTTAGTGTCACTTGACGAGAAGTCGAAAAAAATACTTTTATTGATTATGACACGTACACTGGACCCCATTCGCTTCACTGGTTTTTATATCATTTCCATGAACCTTGATTCTTTTATGTCAGTCAGTATCTCCAATGTAATCTTAAAGCATCAGCATATAAATAATACTGGAAGCAGTTTCTCAAGCATTAAAAGTGTAGACGGAGTAAAGATATTATTTCTCTTTCCCTCACAGCACCCTTTAAAATTTGAACTATAAGTGGCTAAAAACTGCATATGGCTAAAAACGACAGCATGCAAAAAAACTATATCTCTCTCTTTTTATTCCTCTATACTTTTGAAACATATGGAAGTCGCTTCCGATAGTATATACTATAAGAACGTAATTTTATTATTTGCAGTTACTGAGAATTTCCTACTCCGCATACAACGTGCTCCAGCAAAACAATGCGCAGTATCCAGAATGAATAGTCTTCTAAGCAAGGAGTTAATAAAAAAAAGACGAAAAACAAAAATAATATATAACACACACGCATATGTATGACGTACGGATGCTTTTACACGTTTTAATAAATCATTGATAAAAGTAATGGAACTTCTATCTTTAGTTACGCACAGTATATTCGAAACTAAAAAATTTATTTAAATACATCATATAACGAAATATAGAAAATTTCGTTACCGTTATTTGCAATTTTCATCGCGAAAGTAAAGAATATGAAAAATTATGAAAATAAATAATCTTCCAAAGAAAATCGAAAAATATCTTTCGATACACTGATTTAATTAATCTAACATACTATTTGCTACTTTAATTAACTATAGCTATACATAGAATGTTTCATTTCCTGTTACTCACAAATGCTTGAGGATCCAAATATTGGTATTCGAATTCCCAGTGGAGTACTGCAACCCTTCCGTCTCCTATAACCGACGGCAGCGAACTAAACGCTCTTCGTGCTTCCCGGTTTATTGTTTATTAATTTTCGTAGAGGGAGGGAGATAGGTAATATAATCGATGAGTCATTTCCATTACAAATTCGTCCCTTCCTGCGTTCTACCTTCGCTCGATCTACGTTCGAAAAAATGACATGTTTCATGACAGAGTCGTCGTAGGTAGCGATTTTACGGCGAATAAAATTGACTACCGTCGACTATGAAACTTCAGAATCAAAGGAATTTTCTGTTACGATGTTTTGTCCTTATAAATAATTCCGTATTTGAATTCATCTGCAATCATGTGAGGGTATTAATAATAACTGCATCGCTTAACAAAGGAAAATGATCGACAATGAAAAAGATTGATAGAACAGAAGAATTGTTGAATCGAACTCATTGTCAGTTGAGAAATGTTTTTGCAACAGAACGAAGTTTTAATGAAGCTGTAACTTAACTCCGTGAATGTTACATATTTTTACACATATATTCTTCCAACTATATTTTCCATCAAAAGGATTCTTATCGTTTTATTAAACCCTTTAGTGGAATTTTTTGTAAACTGTTACAAAACTTTTACATACCGTTTTCCATTGTTAATCAACTTGAACTAAACTAAAGACAGTTTAAACAAGAGATGCATAAACTTCCTGTGTCATTCGGTCTGCTCACCTTTTGCGGATACTGGAGACCATTAAAATGGTCGACTGATTCTTTTAAATACTGGTTGTACAACATGTACTCAGTGTTTATGGTCTCGGCGTTATATTTTTTTACGTTCTGTATTTGCGTCGACTCGTTGATTAGCGAAGATCTCAAAACCATGACCGAGAAATTTTCATTGTGCATTTCCGTGTTGGGCGTCTGTCTGAAAGTGGCCAATCTTTTTCTTCAACGAAGAGAAATTATAAATGTGATGAACATTCTATTGAAAGAGGATTGCCTTCCTAAGGATGAGACGGAGAAGCTTATTCAACGCAAACATGATATACACGCAAGGTTCTTTGCAAAACTGTTATATGATATTAATAATTTACAATTTCATAAACTCATTTTTATTTCTTGATCATACTTAATATTGTAACATTATACAATAATACGTTATATTATATTTCATTATATAATTTATTGCATGTAATTATATACATATGTATATTATTTTAATAAATTATAATATTGCTAATACATTATCACTCCTTTAATTATAGATTATTGCATATAAATTGCTTACAGAAACTTGACGATATACTGTGAGATCCTCAACGAATCAGCCGTATTCTTCGGAACGGTGGCGCAATACAACCAGTTGATAAAAACGAGAACGTTACCGTTTTCCGATTGGATGCCGTACGATTTATCATCGCAAGAATCATATTTAATATCACTGTTATATCAGACGATGAGTTTGATGATCTGCGCGAGTACCAGCGTGGCCAACGAGACCTTGATCGCCGGATTGATGATACAAGCTGGGGCGCAATTCGAGATTTTCTCCCATCGTGCCCGGAACTTCACCGCCTTGATCACGGAGGCTGGAGAAAATAATATCTATAAACAGCATTTGAAAATCAACTATAAAAGAACTCTGGAGGATTTCGTGAAATATCATCTTGAAATTTACAGGTGACAATTTATTGCAATTGTTAAATATTAATTATTGTTCATTTAGGGTATTCTATATATGTATATTGATGATTTATGAATGATTAATGAAGTGTTTCTTATTTTCATGGAATTACAGATTTGCCCAAAGGGTGAACATCGTATTCCAGTATATGATTTTTCTCCAGTTTTCTATAAGTTCCACGGTGCTCTGCCTAAGTATTTACAAAATGTCAACAATAGATCCATTCAGCGTAAACTTCATTTGGAGCGCTTTCTATTTGTGTTGTATGCTGATGCAGGTGTATTTATATTGTTGGTTCGGAAACGAGGTGACGTTGAAGGTTGGCAAAGCTTCATGATCATTGTACTTCTATTTATTAGTAGATCAGCAAGAAACTGTTTTGCCAATAAAAATAGTCATTTGTCAACCAATTAGCAACACAGATGATTTCTATATACAATTTGCTATAAAATTGCGATATTGATATTATACATATTTACTACCTTATTAATCATTTATGACTAAGAAGTCGATGTGCATTATTGCTGTACCAATTCATACCATAATTAACTTTTTCTTGCTCTTAGATAACGAATGAAAAAACAAAGAGATTTTATTTTTTAATCACATTTCGTGTTTTCATAGTAATTTAAATCGATATTGCACCAATAATATTTTTAGAGCAGAAAAGTGAGCGATGCTATTTACGAAATGGATTGGACAACGTTGCCTGCTAACGTAATGAAGGATTTATTGTTGATTATGGTAAGATCTAAGAGACCGGTGAAAATGACAAGTGGATACGTACTGACTCTGTCCGTCGAATCTTTCAGAAGTGTTAGTATATTAAACGTACTTTTTAAATGAATGTTGAAGATATTAACGACTCCTAATCAATTCTAATTATAGATCATGAAAATAACGTACTCGTCGTATAATCTCTTGACAAATTCTGCGAGTAAATAAGAAAGTTCATCTGGTGTTAATAAAAGATCGTCGCTGATGAAACTATTTTCGGCTCCACGACTGAATATCTCGTCTGTATCATAAAAGCATGGAAGGAATATTTCTGTACAAATAAATTCCGCTTGTAATAGACTTTATATAAATTGTGAATACTATTAGGTACATGTATACGTACATACACAGAAACAGTGAACGAAAATATGTCCAGTTATTAAGCAATAATCGTGAACATTACTAAGTAAATTAAGATTAGTATTTTTGAAATGTATGTACTTTCAATTTACATAAAATTGTTCACAAATGAATTTATTTGCACAGAAACATCTCGTCAGTGCTCGTGTATAAATACATACCGTATTTTGTGTACTATTTTTGTAACTGAAGTATTCGTATCATCTTTGTGCATTATCATATTACACTCATCACAAACACTGTCAGAGAATAAAGAAGCAGATTTTATCACCAGATATGACTGTGTCACTGTTTTTTGATTACGATTTTTCTGAATAAGAACATACTGTGACTATCCGAAATAACGTAGGTAAAAATAATGAACGCAAAGAAAATCGCTGACCCATGAATTATTCCATTTTTTGTGCTTGAATTAGCGATAATTTCGCGATCGGCAGTACTATTGTAATTTTAAGATACGCAAAGATGTTACGCACAGCAACGCAGATTGTACGTAGTCTTCGTTTTCTTTTGCTTTACGATTTCTGCAGATCGCAGCTTATGAATCTGATATAAAATGCGTCAGGGCCTTTCACTCAAGAAACGTTAAGAAATATCATATTTGTTTTATTATGTAGATTAGTAGGTAGATCGTAGTATAAAACCACAAAGAGCTGGGACGTTATTTTTAAAGAACGAATTTAGGTACATATGTCGCATGGTACTACCGACTATTACGATAATGACATGTTTTGCGTAACTGAAGAGTAAGTTCCCGCAGAAAAAATACCACTCCGAAAGGCATACATACTATTGATATTTCACCATCGTCCGTGGCGGCGCAAAGACAAGGGTTCGTTCTATTCAAGTACACCCTTCACAGTTTCAACAGCTGAAGAGCTGAACTCAAAGAGCGAGTGAATGTTAAAATTCCGTACCTGAAATAATTAAACATTAAGTCTTATTGTAAATTTTCTTCAACTTTGCATTAGTGCAAAATCGAAATTAAAAGAAAAAACGAAGCAAGAAGAAGAGCGATTTTCATCAACGATGCACATACTACGGTGGACGTCATTTTTACTCATTATCTGCGGATGTTATCCACCTTCCTCATGGACAACCTCGTTCAAAAGATTTTTGTACCATATTTACGGAGTGTTCCTATTTCTCTTACTGAACAGTTTCCTGATCTCTCAAATATTGGACGTAGTGTTCAATGTGGAGAACCAGGACGAATTTAGTGACAACTTTTCCGTAATGTTGGTCGTGTTGGTCACATCAATCAAAATTTCTACACTGCTGATGCGTCGTAAGAATGTTCTACTTTTGTTTGACACCCTTCAAAAGAAACCATTCTTGCCGATGAACGCAGAGGAACAAGAAATCCGATCGAGATTTGAGAGGATTACCGAGTAAGTTTGCCTATCACATGTTAAGTGGAACTATGTATATATTTTTTAGATCATTCAATAGTATTTGTTACATGATTTAACGGAATTTAAAAAACGAAACTACTGTGTCACTGGCGTGAATACCCTATATGTATAGTATTTTAATTATTATCTCTTCAGTTGGAACACGATCGGTTACACGAGTCTACTTTTAATCTGCGCATTCTGGATATCCGTGCGATCTCTTCTCGTGGATTTTAAAATTCGGAAATTAACGTTCCGAGCTTGGGTGCCGTACGATTATTCACCTGCGTTCGCATTTTTGCTTACGTACGTCCATCAAGTTACAGCTGCGACACTATGTTGCCTCGCGAGCGTGGCCGGAGATTCCTTGTACAGCGGGATGTTGATTCACATTTACTGCCAGTTCGAAATACTCGAACATCGCCTGAATCACAATAAAAGAGACGGCAATTATTTAGTAAAGGAAGTCGCTCGCCATCACGAACGAATATACAAGTACGTTCCACAGTTAATCTGGAATTTACAAGTTAGTGCTTTAGAGAATTAAGAAGAGAGTTTAAAACTCTATAAACAAAGGAAGACTCAGAAATTTTTCCATTTATAATTAAAGAAATATATTTATTCCCATTTTTTTATTATAAAATCTTTTCCTAAATTTACAGATTCGCTAAAATGGTTAATAACGAATTCAAAATAATTGTGTTCTCTCAATTCTGCATAAGTATGTCAGTGCTCTGTTTCAATCTCTACCGAATGATGCAAATCAAGATTGCTTCCAAATTCATCGAAGCGACTCTTTCCTCGCTTAGTATTCTGACTCAGATATTTTATTATTGTTGGTACGGGAACGAGGTCAAAATTAAGGTTTAGTGAAATGCAACACTTTATGAAACGTTACAGATAAAAAACATTTTGTTAAATAATATGACGAATTATTTTCTATTTAGAGTCTGGAACTTCCTGATATGATATTCAGAAGCGACTGGACGTCGTTGAATAACGACGCGAAAAAGGCTTTCCTGATTGTAATGAGGCGCGCAATGAGACCTGTTGAGTTCAGCAGCGTGCATATCATCTCTGTCAATCTCGATTCCTTCATGGCGGTGAGTAATTTCGATCTCACGTTGAAATAATAAACAGTAAAACAAATTTTAATTACAGTTATTGAAAACTTCTTATTCTGCATTTAACATGATGCAACAAAGCAAGGATTTGTAGAAAATTGAAGCAAAAAAGTGTTTTAATCCCTTAACGACGGAGCTGGCCATATAGAAACTGTACCCCATTAACTTTCGAATCTTAATTATTTAACCGCAATTGTAGTAGTTTTTTCGAAATTGTAACGTAAGATTTAAAATATTCCTATTCTTTCAAGGAACATAATAAATTTTAGATATACGTATTACATATTTAATCATTCGCTTCTTCAATTTAAAAAAGGATCCATCCAAAATTTAATACATTTTCTGAGATATGATAAAGTAAATCTAAAAATACTCACTCATGAATCGATTTAAATTGGTGAACTCATGATTTGTGATTAATTTATTTCCGTATATACTGAATTCCACTATAATTATAGGAGCAAACAAAAGATGAAAAATGTACTACAACCGGAATGTTTATAAAACACTCTTTCTTATAGAAAGGTTCATCAAAAAAATACTTCGTCAGACAAATGCATACACATACAAAACAACAGATTTTATCACCATAAATGATTCTGTCACTGTCTTCCGACAACTATATTTCCGAATGAGACAGTACTATGACCATCTGAAGTAACGTATGTAAAAGTAATGAAAGGGAAAAAAAAATAGTCTTCAGAGGTCTATACCATGTCTCATCAAAAAGTCATCTTTTCTTAATAACGTCAACCCATGTATTTCTGCATATTTTCTGTTTGAATTAGCGGTCATTTCGCGATCGACAGTATTATTGAGTAACATAAAAGAACGGGGTGCATTACTAATAAGCTTTATAAGAAGCATCCCTCAGATGCGTAGAGTACGTTGTACAGTGAACATCTCTGGCAGCTAGCTTTCCGCATTGACGTGGCTTTAAGTTCTTATGCTAAGATATAGAAATTCTAAATTACATTTCACACAAATGAAATCGTTGTTTCGCTGATGAAACGAAGATGAATTTGCCAACATTTTTTACATTACTTACGTGTACTGGATGTTGGCGGCCACTTACATGGACCACGCCGTTGAAAATAGTAATTTACAACAGTTACTCTGCTTTTATTATACTTTCTTCCGTCGCCTTCTTAGTTTCTGGAGCCGGCAGTCTCTTCACTGTAGAGAACATAGACGAATTCGTGGACAACACTTACATATTAACTGGTGCGGCTAGCGGTTGCTACAAAATGATGAACGTTTTGCTGAAGCGTAAAGAAATTATAAATCTGATGAACGTTTTCATGACGGCACCCTGCGCTCCATCGAACACCGACGAAGCCGAGATTCAATTAATATGCGACAATCGATTATGGTTAGTATCAAGCAGAATATTGTTTCGTTGCTACTGTCAACGTAGAATATTTTCACAGGAAGAGAGCTTTGGGATACACAATAATGATCCAATCTTCGGTCACCATGAACATCCTCAATTCGTTCATGGTCAACTATCAATACAAGAGATTAACGTACAGAGCCTGGATACCGTACGATTACACTGTCCCGATTGTTTTTCCATTAACGTTTGCTTTCCAGCTTCTATGCGTACTTCTGTTCTCACTGATACACGTTGCTGCCGATATTCTATTTGTCGGCGTGTTAATGCAATTAAATTGCCAATTTGAGATTCTTCTGTCTCGTCTAAATAAAGTGACGTCTAATACCAAAGCTAGCTTATGGAGATTCGTCTACCACCACGACCGTATTTACCAGTAATTGATTCGGTTAAATCACTCTTGAGTCTGTCTATCGAGAAAAGCTAAGGAATTCAAGAATTCAAAACTTATTGAATTTTATAACATCGTTCGTCATATGATTGGTTTTAAATTATCATTGTGATGAATATAAAATGTTTTTATACTTAAGGCAGCAACAAACGAGATGAAAAATTCACATACAAGACTTGGATAAAACATACATGTTCTTTTCTTCTCTTCTCATTATTAATTATAACTCTCCTAATATTTAATGAAAAGTTTTATAATTATTTGGATTCCAGCATTTCTTAACTTCTGCGGAACAGAAAATAGAGAATTTTAATTATATGAAAATAATTTCATTACAGACTAGCTGATATGATAAATAATGCCTTAAACTTAATTATTATTGCTCAATTTTTGGGAAGCTTTATGGTGCTTTGCTTAAGTCTCATTCAATTATTGAAGGCAGATGTTCTAAGCACCGAATTTCTAGCGACCATGTTATACTTGTCTACGATTCTATTGCAGACTTTTCTTTATTGTTGGTACGGAAATGAAGTGAAGCTGAAGGTCCGTTTTCTTTCATGCATTTTTACGAATCAAACTCAGTGGAAACAATTGCAATGATTTTTACAGAGTATGGGTTTAGCTGATGCGATATTTCAAACTGATTGGACAGAACTAAACGAGGAAGCTAAGAAGATACTCCTGTTCGCCATGAATCGAACACTTTCTCCCATAGAATTTGAAAGCGCGCACGTGGTGACCGTAAACATTAATTTCTTTATGAATGTTAGTGATACTGTACATATTTTCATGCATTATGTCTTTCCTGATGCTAAGTTTATATGCCGATACAGAATTCATTCATTTTCAACTTGAATTTGACATATGTATAGTTAATGTATGCAGGCGATTGACAATATTGTGCTAAAAAACTTTATCTAATTGTCTACACACAAAATTATTAATAAATGTTGTGAATTTTGTATCAACATATGTGAATTTTACACGTGCTACCCTTTCGTAACTAACTAAAGCAATTATTAAATCATATTAATTATCTGTATTTGTTTTATTCCAGTTGATTAAAAGTTCCTATTCGTTTTACAACGTCTTGCAGAACTCGGGAAAATAATTACGAACGAACGAGAGAAATGCCATCATCATTGGCTTTAAGTAGTTACTGAAGGCAGCTTTTTCATTATAAATGCTGACATAAATATTTCTATTTTGAAGAAGAAACATTATAGCATTTTAACAATGTTATTACAAATTAAATGTAATTGAAGTGTCTACGATTGTTTAATAAACGAAGTTAGGGAATAATAATGTGTATGTATCTACTTTTGTCATCTAACGAAGGAGTCTATCCAACTGGCGTTAGACTTTGAGGCTTGTTCTCACCCCTTTAACATGGACAATTGTGAGTAAGATAAATGCGTTTTAAATATTTTTTAAATATCTATGTCTCATCAAATTTCATCAAAATCAGCGCAACATTTCAAGGTAGGATGGGTTCCCTTGTAAGTATGATACTATATAATAACTATACCACTCATTGGCCGGTATTCATAGTCGTTACTTATTTTTAAGATCGTCCTAAGCATTTGCTACCTCTGTCTATCCCATATTTCCAGTCCTTGTCTTATACACGGAACAAGCACTTAAACAAATACTTAAAACGATCCAAAAAATAAGTAATAACTCTGAATACCTATTATTATTACAGCACCTTAATTTTACAATAGCACAATTCCCTCACTCTCACCTGTATAATATCAGCATAAACTAACAAATGTTATAACAAAAAACTGCTTCACATATTAAATTTTACTTATGATCAATGGATAAAAGCCTGATAAACTATCAAGTTACTTGGTTCAATAGTTCAGGAATGATTGCATTACGTACTGTGAAATAATACTGACATAAGGAAAAAATTTCTTTTTGTCACAGGTCTGCATTACGTGTCATAAAATNAAAAGTTCCTATTCGTTTTACAACGTCTTGCAGAACTCGGGAAAATAATTACGAACGAACGAGAGAAATGCCATCATCATTGGCTTTAAGTAGTTACTGAAGGCAGCTTTTTCATTATAAATGCTGACATAAATATTTCTATTTTGAAGAAGAAACATTATAGCATTTTAACAATGTTATTACAAATTAAATGTAATTGAAGTGTCTACGATTGTTTAATAAACGAAGTTAGGGAATAATAATGTGTATGTATCTACTTTTGTCATCTAACGAAGGAGTCTATCCAACTGGCGTTAGACTTTGAGGCTTGTTCTCACCCCTTTAACATGGACAATTGTGAGTAAGATAAATGCGTTTTAAATATTTTTTAAATATCTATGTCTCATCAAATTTCATCAAAATCAGCGCAACATTTCAAGGTAGGATGGGTTCCCTTGTAAGTATGATACTATATAATAACTATACCACTCATTGGCCGGTATTCATAGTCGTTACTTATTTTTAAGATCGTCCTAAGCATTTGCTACCTCTGTCTATCCCATATTTCCAGTCCTTGTCTTATACACGGAACAAGCACTTAAACAAATACTTAAAACGATCCAAAAAATAAGTAATAACTCTGAATACCTATTATTATTACAGCACCTTAATTTTACAATAGCACAATTCCCTCACTCTCACCTGTATAATATCAGCATAAACTAACAAATGTTATAACAAAAAACTGCTTCACGTATTAAATTTTACTTATGATCAATGGATAAAAGCCTGATAAACTATCAAGTTACTTGGTTCAATAGTTCAGGAATGATTGCATTACGTACTGTGAAATAATACTGACATAAGGAAAAAATTTCTTTTTGTCACAGGTCTGCATTACGTGTCATAAAAAAGTAATCCTTAAACGACGATATTTATTTCATAGAGTTGCAGGCAATTTTCCTACTTCAATTATCATAAGTCATTTAGCGACACGTAATGTACCCGAGCAACGATACGGGGTGCATGACTAATAAGCTTTATAAGAATCATCCCGCAGACGTGTACGAGACACCGGGAAGTGAACATCTTCCATACTGTACAGTATTATAAGAGCGATCTATGTTAAGAAATGTTTAAGTGCGCGGGTTTTTTTCGCGGTTCAGATCCTAATTGAAAATCTCATTGAAAGAAATATGAGAGTGTCGACATTCTTCACGCTCCTATCGTGTTGCGGGTGTTGGCGACCAATCTCATGGTCATCGACGCTAAAGACAGCGATCTACAATACCTATACAGTAGTGTATATACTACTTGCCACTTGCTTGATAATTACCTCATTTGGTAGCGTTTTCTCCGCAGAAAACATCGACGAATTCGCCGATATGATGTACATATTAATTACCATCTGCGTCGGTTTTTGCAAATCGATCAACGTGCTGCTTTATCGAGAAAAGATTATAGCTATGATGAACGTATTTTCGGAGGAACCATGCGCAGTCTCGGACATGGAAGAAGAGGAAATTCAACTGAAATGCGATAACGCCGTGCAGTTAGTACCATCAACACCGGGACCATTTTCTTTTATTATTGATATTAAAAAATATTTTCACAGGAAAAACGCGTTTCGATATATGTTACTAATTGAATCTTCGGTCGGCATGACCATTATCAGCTCGATATTAACGAATTACAAGGATCGTAGATTGACTTATAATGCTTGGCTGCCTTACAATTATACGTCTGCGATAGTTTTTCCGTTCACATTCGGTTGTCAGCTGTTAGCCATGTCGTTAGTAGCATTCGTGCAGGTTGCAACCGACGTTCTGTTTTTTGGAGTGCTAATGCAAATCTGTTGCCAATTCGAAATTCTTCTGTTCCGTCTGAGCGGCGTAGCGACGGACAGCAAGTCCGTTTTGCGGAGATTTATTCGTCATCACAACTGTATTTACCAGTAATTGACTCGGTCAAATCGTTCTTCAATTTAGATTAACAGAAGTATTAGAGTTTGTCTCCGTTGCAGGCTAGCCGCGATGATGAACGAAACCCTGAGCTTGATGATCTTCTCACAATTCTTCGGCAGCTTCATGGTGCTCTGTCTGAGCCTCGTTCAATTGCTGAACGCAGATGTTTTGAGCACGGAATTCCTAGCAACTGTTTTTTATCTAACCACTATCCTAATGCAGTGTTTCCTTTATTGCTGGTATGGAAACGAAGTGAAACTGAAGGTTCGTCCTTTTCGAAACTTTCGTCATTTCTTATGTATTGGGTTGTCCCGAAAGTTCGTGCCGAGTTTTGGTAGCTGGCATTAGGACAGGTTCTTGTCAGAATGATTAAAAACCAATTAAATGTATATTCTAAAAAGTGAGATTTCAGGTATAAATTTGTATAAAAATTAAAACGTACTATAAATTTTTCATAAAAGTTGGCAAAAACTTTCCGGACAACCCAATAGATTCAAGATTATACATACATATAGGTCAATGTCGAAGATTCTAATGATTGTTTCAGAGCATCGATCTAGCTGACGCGATCTTTCACATCGATTGGACAAGGCTGAACAAAGACGCTAAACAGATTCTTCTAATCTCGATGATCCGGACGCTATCACCTATAGAATTAGACAGCGTGCACGTAATCACAGTGAACATCGACTTCTTCATGAACGTGGGTAACATTACACTTGCTTCCATACGCTTTTCTTTCGATGCTGGTTACACAAGCAAAGGTTTATTGTTTTTACCCGACTGTTTAAATTGTAGTTACTTAAAAGTTCCTACTCGATGTACAACGTGCTACAAAACTCAAAAAAATAGGAGCAGAGAGATCGAAGCACAATCTCTATCCTGTGTTCTCGTTTCAATTGCTATGTACTATGGACCAATATAGAAAAACTATACCTCATAGTTATTGTTATGTTAATGTTACGTTGTTACAATAAAACTGATCTAATTACATCTACTGTGATTCTTCCAGTTGATACACAACGAATAATCGTAGTCAAACCACTGATCGGTAGAATCTGTCTCGGTCGTCTGATCGTTAGACGAAAAGCATTCGTTCATGATTTGTAAGTGACACGCATACCCGAGGACCGTTCGATCCAGCCAGTATCTCCCGATTGGAAGGTGAGAGAAATTTCGTGGACGTGCGTGCAGAAAATAAACGTGCACGGCCCCACCCCCGTAGAACCTTCCGCGGCGATCCATTTTTGGGCTCCCCACCTTCGGGTTCGGCTTCGGCTTGGTTAACACGTCCTCGCCGAAGAGGAAACTCTCCGAAACACCCTCGGGACACTCGACTCGCGCCACTCCGCTCGCTCGGGTTAGGTAAGTGAAAAAAAATTCACGACGATTCCCTGCCGCGGGTCGCTTTACTTCTATTGTCTAGCCTGTTACCAAGATCAACGCTTTGATCGGCGCGATCGCGATAAACCGGTGTTCGCGCCGCGAGTGTGAAAGAAAGCAAAGATGTGGATGAACGAGTGCGTGGAATTTTTTACTGGTGGAAAACTGATGAAGAACGTCTCGTTCTTCGTCGACGGAGTCCCGCCCGGGGATCGCTTACTGACGTTAACAACGGAGACGCTTCGTCGACTAACAAGCTTCAGCTTCCGTAAAGCTCTTGTACAAAAGGGTTTGGCTTCCGAGGAGACAATGCTACCTCTCTGGAAGTGGCTTGTCGCTAGCGTGCTTTGGCTTCGAGATTTTACATAATGCTCTGCTTTGACCATGCTCGTAAGTAGTGCTTATCTCCTAACACCACTTACAATTAATAATAACAATTTTAAGTTTCGCATTGTGGACTTTTCTTTATTAAATCTTAAAATATCGAGGAAAGATTGAACTTGTGTTCATTTAATTTTCGTCGTCAAATCGTTTCGTTCACGTGAACTATTTTTAATTCCCAATACGTAAAACTCTTAAAATGATTGCTAAAAATTGTTTCTGGTAAATATATGCGAATATTAAAAATACGTTTTCACATTAGATATTAGATTATCTACGAAAATCATAGTAATGATTGAAATGGTTGCAGAAATCAACAATATCATGGATGAATTCGCGACACATTAACAGCTGATAATTAACAGCAACACCGCTAACGCTTCAAGAATTTGCTTTCGAGCTCGATGTAACGCAATGTCGTAAGTAGCATTCGCCTAACATTTTCAATACCCCGCTAATCCTTTTAATGCATGCCTGCGGTTAAATAACTCGAAAAAGCTGCTGCTGTTATTGACCATTGAGAATCTGCTTTCTGATGTCATTTTGGCACTCGCGAGTAACCAGATGCCAAAATCTTCCAGATGCTATTAATATCCGGAAAGAGTATCGAACAAAGTTATGCCATTCAACTAGTAAACGATTACTGTAATTTATGAATTTACTCAACCGAGAACATTCACTGTCGTTCTGTAATGATATATTGTTTTCTTACTCAATCATGAGAATTCTTAACCCAAATAATATTTCGTTAACAAATTTTAATTTTGTTACAACGCAAATAATTTGCGTATTCGCGATTGAAAGATCATAGCATCGTTTTGTTATCTTAAACAAATCGAAAAGAAGGAGGACAAGCCGAAGAAGACGAATATTCCTGACAAATCCTGAGAATCCGTAAACGCGGGATCGCGATGGCGACGATGATTTCGTAAATGCTATTAATACGCGGCAGTTAGATCGAATGTCGGTCGTCGGTGGCGGCCAAGTAAAGTCCGTTCTTCTGGGTTACGCGGCGTGCTTTTTGGCTTCCTAGCCCCGCGGCCTCACGGCGCTCGGCCGCCGCGCCGTACCGCGCATATTTATAGAGCCTGCCTATGGGTGCTATTTCCGTAGACGCAACGATGTGCCCCTTTCCACGTCCCCGCGAAGCCGAATGACGGTATCGCAGAACTCGCGGGGATCGAAAAATATGCATCGCGCTTTTATCCGGCTCCTCCTTGCGGTTTCGTCCGCGCGCCGGCTCATATATTTTCAGGGTTAAAACGATGACGAACCGCGTACGCTTTATATCTTACATGCAAACGATGTCCTCATTTATGTTAAACTATTACTTTCTTCTCGAACGGATTCCGCAATGGTCAATTTCTAGTAAATAAATCCACTTCTTTGAGAAATATTATTAAAATCTATTAAGCTAGTGACATGAAGAGCAAGCTTACGATGGCTTTAAATGATCAGAAATCCTAAGCATCTAACGCTTCTAATCAAGGAAACCATTCTTTGTTGGACGTACACTCGCTCAATAAAAGGGAACATGGCCGATTTCAGCGAACTCAACAGTTTTTTCAAAGAAGCCAGTGAGAGAAAAAGGTTGTCAACATGGACGCGATCAAGAAGAAGATGCAAGCGATGAAGCTTGAAAAGGACAACGCGATGGACAAAGCCGACGCCTGCGAGGGGCAGGCGAAGGACGCGAACATGCGCGCGGACAAGGTCCTTGAAGAAGTCAGCGACTTGCAGAAGAAGCTCAATCAGGTGGAGGGCGATCTTGCGTCCAACAAACAGGCCCTGGAACAAGCGAACAAAGACCTCGAAGAGAAGGAGAAGGCTCTGACTAACGTAAGACCCCTTGATACAATTAGAAAAAGAATCCTTTCCAGCTGTTCATTTGGAACAGATCCAAGGCAATTTTTCACCCGCAGTGTTTTATTTATATTTATACCGCGGTTAGCTCGTTTTAAGACCTGACTCACTGTCAGTTTTACGATTGTTACAGCACCTCGTGACCTAAAAAAAATCACCACATCTTACTCCCCTTTTTTCAATCGCTTTGTTTGAAGGCACGAGGGGCACAGTGTGTCATCCGGGGATTTTTAATTTCAGGCCGAGTCCGAGGTCGCCGCGTTGAACCGGAAAGTTCAACTGATTGAGGAGGACTTGGAGAGATCTGAAGAGCGATTGAACACCGCCACTGCTAAGTTGACCGAAGCTTCTCANAGTTTTACGATTGTTACAGCACCTCGTGACCTAAAAAAAATCACCACATCTTACTCCCCTTTTTTCAATCGCTTTGTTTGAAGGCACGAGGGGCACAGTGTGTCATCCGGGGATTTTTAATTTCAGGCCGAGTCCGAGGTCGCCGCGTTGAACCGGAAAGTTCAACTGATTGAGGAGGACTTGGAGAGATCTGAAGAGCGATTGAACACCGCCACTGCTAAGTTGACCGAAGCTTCTCAGGCTGCTGACGAATCTAGCCGGTAAATATTGAAGAAACACCAATTATGATATTACGTTTTTTTTTTGCACTGGTTAAAATGACATTAATGAACGTAATTGCAGTATGTGCAAAGTATTAGAAAATCGTGCACAGCAGGATGAGGAGAGAATGGACCAGTTAACGAACCAACTGAAAGAAGCACGTTTACTGGCTGAGGACGCTGACGGAAAATCGGACGAGGTTTCGCGAAAGCTGGCCTTCGTTGAAGACGAGCTGGAAGTTGCGGAAGATCGAGTCAAATCTGGTGAAGCGTAAGTTACTAAAATAAATCACGGTTTCGTCCAAATATACTAATCTGCAATTTTAGTGAAACGTCTCGTTGCAAATTTCTATCCAATATGATAAATTGATACTTTCGTAATAACATTTAATTGCTGTTACGATGATGAACCTCTCTCGTTATTTCAGTAAGATCATGGAGTTGGAAGAGGAACTTAAAGTCGTCGGTAACAGCTTGAAGTCTTTGGAAGTCTCAGAAGAGAAGGTAAACTAATCGTATTTACTATCATTCTAAAATAAAGTTCGATAAGTGAATGAGACTTTCATATTTAAGTTTTATATTACTTATTCACTTAGGCTAATCAAAGAGTCGAGGAATTCAAGCGCCAACTCAAAACCTTGACAGTGAAACTAAAGGAAGCCGAAGCCCGCGCCGAATTCGCTGAGAAAACTGTCAAGAAACTTCAAAAGGAGGTCGACAGGCTCGAAGGTCAGTTTTCAATCCCACTTCTCTATCTCGATATCTTTTTTTAATTGTGATTTACACATCCGAGCAGTGCCATTTCACGAATTGAGGATGAGTATAATTTGTCTTGTATTTTTTATTCCTATTAAGTATTTGTTACTACAGAATGTTCTCAGAGTTCTTTGCACCGAATTTAGATAGCTAACGTAATTTGGCAAAATGACAATTCCGTTCTTCGATTTCGCTCGATTTAAATCCTCTATGCGTGTTCAGCTACCGTCATCGTTAAAAATATTTCATGAAATGCTGGATATAAAAAAATTCATTTCGCCTAAAAATTTTGCTAAATTAGTGATTAAACCAAGCAACATCTCTGTGTTGAGAGCATTTAATTGATTAAACTAAGTAAAATAAAAAAATGAATTTTTCACTCGTTTTATGATTACACAGATTGAGAAGGTAGTGTTTTTTACTAAATATCCGCGTTAATGAGCGACACTTCTTGATTGTGCAAACACAACTGATTTTCTTTACAGACGTATTGCACCAGCAGAAGGAGAAACGCAAAACGATTTGCGAAGAATTGGACAAGACATTCTCTGAGCTTTCTGGCTACTAAAAAAAAAAGATATCTCATATTTGTTTCAAATTTTTTTTCGTTTATTCCACTACACGGAACATATTTATCCGTTTCATTCACGTTATCTCGTCTATACCGAAAATACTTTTTCGCTTTAGCTGTTTTTTTCTATTCCGCTGTAATAGCTTTTAAAATTGAGTCCATCTTTCTTTACCGTTTTAACAAACATTTTTTCACAAGATAGGATACCAGAAGAAAGATAAAAAAAGCGTTATATGTTCTGCTTTTTTCTTGTGTGGTTCACGCTTACGTATACCATTGTTTATCGATCATCGTCCATCTTCAAGATTATTTTCGTGCAACTTAATTCTCTTATTGTTCATGTTTTGTTCATACTTCGTCCGATGGCAATGCTTCGCTTGATCGTTTTTCTTTAAGAACTATTTAATTAGTATGTCGTTCATTGGGCATTGTCCATTAATATACGCGTACAAGAACACACAAGGCGCTTAACAGAATAAAGTTTTTAAAAAAAAACAGAAAAAGCTTCGCACTTTTATATGGGCCATCGTACGTCATGTGCATTTGCCGAACCCCCGCGCAAAATTGTTTTGTCTTACACTCGTGCAAAGGTATACTACACCTCACGATTCTCGCATGCATCGAATGAACATGTCCTAACGCTTTTGTTTAACGTTCGCTTCCACACGTGCTTTTCGTAGAAAATTTTGTCTCCATATAAACGTACAAACACACGGACGTGCACACTACGTTGTGTGACGTTTACACACAGATTTTTAGGGCTATAAGTGTGCTTTTTTTTAGGACGAGTGCCAGTATGCCAGAGTACATAATTTTACCTAATGATTTTTTTCTAGCCTAGGTTTTTAGCATCCTTTCCATAGCGAACAAGCGACGATGTCGATGTCCACATTAATTCTAAACCGTGACTTAGGTTCATTAAAATAAGTAGTATTATCGATCCGTTTTGACTGGTAAACAGAACTCGTTAGTACCATTCTCGAGCGAATCATGTAACTGTTTATCGGGCAAACGCATTGTAAATCGAGTAGAAATTGTGTAGGAACATTATTGATTAGACATATAGATGTGTAAAATAGAGGAGAGGACGGGGACTTAATTGTTTTCGATACTTTTCCAGACGAATTGGGTATCAACAAGGACAGATACAAGTCGCTCGCCGACGAGATGGACTCCACGTTCGCTGAACTGGCGGGATACTAAGATATTTCGTTCTTTTATGCTTCCTACATTAATTCATGCGTGGGGATGAACGTTTCCGCACGATGGGCTTTAAAATATTATTACCTACAACTACCGTCGTTGCACGATCAGTGAGAGAAACTTGGGCCAAAGATTATCTCTGCCGGGGATCGGATACTATTTATCTAATTATGCGACGTTACCGCGACGAAGATGGTCATTGTATGGAGATATCCGTAAGGAAATTTATTCTGTTACACTGTTGTACAAAATATTACACAAGACCCAATAAACTGCTGTAATATGGTATACGTTACTACTTACGAAAGACTTTTGACAGATCCTGTGATTGGAAAAATACTCTTGCCTTCTTTTAACGATGATTTATTAGTTATCGTCTCATACTCCTCTATGCAATATGTATGTACGCATGTTTCAATCTTTTCAGTAGCAGGAGACGAATACAAAAAATTAAATGATTATAAAATGGAATAAACGAGAGACGTTGTAGTTCCTTATTAATATACGCATTATTCGTGTTCTTACTTCTTTTCGCTTCTTGTCGAAAGGTATCGTGACGTATTTTGTTTTCAATACAGGCACGTGTATATAAGATATTTATTAGTCACCAAAGGTACTTATTAAATGTACATTAAATGTATGAATGTACACCGAATGGCATATCAATTTAGGAGTGATATCTTGTACTATATCCTGATAGGATAAGATTAACTCTACGTACGATTTTCGGCTATCTACAATTTTCATTTCTCGATCGGTTCGCCTAATTGTGCATCGCCTTAACATAATGTCGATCTACTTAAAAAAAAATCATCGGAGGCTCAAGGCCATTTCATCATGATCAATATACATATGTACTCGTATATACATAGTATACGCACCAATTTGAACACGTATGAACAAACGCATCAAAATTAATTAATCAAACTCGTGCAAGCGAAAAATAAAAATATTATATACACTTCGGTTCCGAAACATGATTAAATATTTACAAAACAATTAATAATAAAATCACACACACTTAAAATATAAACATTCTGTATATGTATACATACATTATATGTATAGAAATGAGCGAGAACTCGATTTTCGGGGTCGATACACGGGTTGAGTAGGGGTCTGAGAATATTTTATAGTACGATTGATAGATAAATTGCCAGGATTCTAGAAAGTGTCTTCATTCCCTAAAATAATTAAATTTTTAAGAAATTATGACAACTATGAAATAACAATGAGAGGACAGATCCTTTACATACAGATCCGAAATAAAATCTCATATTTATAACATACTTGTTTATTACATTTGTACCAATTTTATTCCATTTATCATATTTGTATAATTTCCAAAATTGTACAAAACATACAGTTTATGAGGATTTCAAAAATCTCAAGAAACCCGATGAGTCCTCGTTGTTTCCGATATTTTCGAGTTCTCGCACACGTCTATGTATGAACTAATATTAAGAAAAAAAAAATTAAAATCAATTGATACAATAATTCAACCATTCAACCAAAAGATCACTTCTTGTGTAATCTCGTAGCTAACACACGCGTCGTATAATGTATCAATTATTTTATCCACAAAATGACGGAGTTCATTATATACATATTATGGCATGCAAACAGACCATTCGAACAACCCTGTTTAAAATCTTATCGATCAGGAATGGAATACATTTATCCAAGAGGAAATTTTAATTCAATTGTCAATATTCGACAAATTATACTATGTTCTAACAGGCTCGATTAACCGATTTCAAATTAATTTGTTAACTGCTGACGGTGTAGAAGTGTAAATGACAATTCCGTTGATTTAAATCTAATAACAGAGTATATGGTACAAATATTATCCTGCGGATACTTAACGTGTAATGCCCCTGTTCAAATAAAATGCCTTCGATTTCTAATATCAGCAATACACTCTCATCAAGATGCCTCGCCTTCGCCGGATATCTCGGCAAAGCTTTTACCGAAGCGAGCGTTACATGCTTATCTGGCCANTTCTATTCCGCTGTAATAGCTTTTAAAATTGAGTCCATCTTTCTTTACCGTTTTAACAAACATTTTTTCACAAGATAGGATACCAGAAGAAAGATAAAAAAAGCGTTATATGTTCTGCTTTTTTCTTGTGTGGTTCACGCTTACGTATACCATTGTTTATCGATCATCGTCCATCTTCAAGATTATTTTCGTGCAACTTAATTCTCTTATTGTTCATGTTTTGTTCATACTTCGTCCGATGGCAATGCTTCGCTTGATCGTTTTTCTTTAAGAACTATTTAATTAGTATGTCGTTCATTGGGCATTGTCCATTAATATACGCGTACAAGAACACACAAGGCGCTTAACAGAATAAAGTTAAAAAAAAACAGAAAAAGCTTCGCACTTTTATATGGGCCATCGTACGTCATGTGCATTTGCCGAACCCCCGCGCAAAATTGTTTTGTCTTACACTCGTGCAAAGGTATACTACACCTCACGATTCTCGCATGCATCGAATGAACATGTCCTAACGCTTTTGTTTAACGTTCGCTTCCACACGTGCTTTTCGTAGAAAATTTTGTCTCCATATAAACGTACAAACACACGGACGTGCACACTACGTTGTGTGACGTTTACACACAGATTTTTAGGGCTATAAGTGTGCTTTTTTTTAGGACGAGTGCCAGTATGCCAGAGTACATAATTTTACCTAATGATTTTTTTCTAGCCTAGGTTTTTAGCATCCTTTCCATAGCGAACAAGCGACGATGTCGATGTCCACATTAATTCTAAACCGTGACTTAGGTTCATTAAAATAAGTAGTATTATCGATCCGTTTTGACTGGTAAACAGAACTCGTTAGTACCATTCTCGAGCGAATCATGTAACTGTTTATCGGGCAAACGCATTGTAAATCGAGTAGAAATTGTGTAGGAACATTATTGATTAGACATATAGATGTGTAAAATAGAGGAGAGGACGGGGACTTAATTGTTTTCGATACTTTTCCAGACGAATTGGGTATCAACAAGGACAGATACAAGTCGCTCGCCGACGAGATGGACTCCACGTTCGCTGAACTGGCGGGATACTAAGATATTTCGTTCTTTTATGCTTCCTACATTAATTCATGCGTGGGGATGAACGTTTCCGCACGATGGGCTTTAAAATATTATTACCTACAACTACCGTCGTTGCACGATCAGTGAGAGAAACTTGGGCCAAAGATTATCTCTGCCGGGGATCGGATACTATTTATCTAATTATGCGACGTTACCGCGACGAAGATGGTCATTGTATGGAGATATCCGTAAGGAAATTTATTCTGTTACACTGTTGTACAAAATATTACACAAGACCCAATAAACTGCTGTAATATGGTATACGTTACTACTTACGAAAGACTTTTGACAGATCCTGTGATTGGAAAAATACTCTTGCCTTCTTTTAACGATGATTTATTAGTTATCGTCTCATACTCCTCTATGCAATATGTATGTACGCATGTTTCAATCTTTTCAGTAGCAGGAGACGAATACAAAAAATTAAATGATTATAAAATGGAATAAACGAGAGACGTTGTAGTTCCTTATTAATATACGCATTATTCGTGTTCTTACTTCTTTTCGCTTCTTGTCGAAAGGTATCGTGACGTATTTTGTTTTCAATACAGGCACGTGTATATAAGATATTTATTAGTCACCAAAGGTACTTATTAAATGTACATTAAATGTATGAATGTACACCGAATGGCATATCAATTTAGGAGTGATATCTTGTACTATATCCTGATAGGATAAGATTAACTCTACGTACGATTTTCGGCTATCTACAATTTTCATTTCTCGATCGGTTCGCCTAATTGTGCATCGCCTTAACATAATGTCGATCTACTTAAAAAAAAATCATCGGAGGCTCAAGGCCATTTCATCATGATCAATATACATATGTACTCGTATATACATAGTATACGCACCAATTTGAACACGTATGAACAAACGCATCAAAATTAATTAATCAAACTCGTGCAAGCGAAAAATAAAAATATTATATACACTTCGGTTCCGAAACATGATTAAATATTTACAAAACAATTAATAATAAAATCACACACACTTAAAATATAAACATTCTGTATATGTATACATACATTATATGTATAGAAATGAGCGAGAACTCGATTTTCGGGGTCGATACACGGGTTGAGTAGGGGTCTGAGAATATTTTATAGTACGATTGATAGATAAATTGCCAGGATTCCAGAAAGTGTCTTCATTCCCTAAAATAATTAAATTTTTAAGAAATTACGACAACTATGAAATAACAATGAGAGGACAGATCCTTTACATACAGATCCGAAATAAAATCTCATATTTATAACATACTTGTTTATTACATTTGTACCAATTTTATTCCATTTATCATATTTGTATAATTTCCAAAATTGTACAAAACATACAGTTTATGAGGATTTCAAAAATCTCAAGAAACCCGATGAGTCCTCGTTGTTTCCAATATTTTCGAGTTTTCGCACACGTCTATGTATGAACTAATATTAAGAAAAAAAAAACAATTAAAATCAATTGATACAATAATTCAACCATTCAAGCAAAGGATCACTTCTTGTGTAATCTCGTAGCTAACACACGCGTCGTATAATGTATCAATTATTTTATCCACAAAATGACGGAGTTCATTATATACATATTATGGCATGCAAACAGACCATTCGAACAACCCTGTTTAAAATCTTATCGATCAGGAATGGAATACATTTATCCAAGAGGAAATTTTAATTCAATTGTCAATATTCGACAAATTATACTATGTTCTAACAGGCTCGATTAACCGATTTCAAATTAATTTGTTAACTGCTGACGGTGTAGAAGTGTAAATGACAATTCCGTTGATTTAAATCTAATAACAGAGTATATGGTACAAATATTATCCTGCGGATACTTAACGTGTAATGCCCCTGTTCAAATAAAATGCCTTCGATTTCTAATATCAGCAATACACTCTCATCAAGATGCCTCGCCTTCGCCGGATATCTCGGCAAAGCTTTTACCGAAGCGAGCGTTACATGCTTATCTGGCCATCAAATCGGAGCCGAGTAACAATCAGATTAAAGAAAATTGATCAGATGAAACAAAACAACATAAGACGAATATGATCTCTCACTCTCGCGCTCGGCTACTATCACCTTGCCTAGATGAGAGTCTAATGCTAACATAACATACCATTCAGCAGATTCAATTCCAATGAAACAAGTAAATATTATACATTGATTCTCGAAAGTTAAGACGCGAATTTCAACTACGCTGTTATTCTTGATTCTCTTTCTTCCGTTTTTACTGATGCAACAGATTTCTAATTACATTTTTGACAACACGTTCTCCGCATGACACCGCGAAATACAAAAATATTGCATTTTTACAAGTACGATTCCAATTCAACAGTTTCTGATAATTATTTTTAAAAAATGTTCTCCTCACTGATTCAAGAAGGAAATCGGTGCGCATCCTTTTTAAAAATAATTATCATGAGTACGGAATATATTTTGCGAGTATCTCGAAAATCAAGTGCGAGCAGCGATGTGAGTAGCAATGTGACATATATATGAAAATTGTTTAACATATCTAAATATCACGCAAGTATAATCGTCTCAATTACTACCCGATTTTCTCACGCGATCAACATTCAGGACTTCTCTGATTCCCTCCAATAGAATAAATAACATACTGCAAAAAAACTATACAAATTACCACGGTATTTATCTAATATACAATCTCCGTTATTTATAACATTATCAAAAAACATTAGACACTATTTGGTATCAATTGCACGCAAAATCATGACCACTCAATGATACTTTGCGACAGTGAAACGAACAACAGCATATGATCAAAGCAAATTTAGACTTGTCATTTTGGATATGGATACCGGATGATTACTACGGAGCACCATCTCAAAACTTATTTCGTCCGATGATCACTTTTGATAAAATGCAGATGAAAATATTTTTACATTTTTCACCATGGATGAATCATTCGTATAAACATATCGGTAGTGCGGTGTACGTATTGCGTATGTCTTGAACAAGAAAAAAACGATGTGCAATATAGGTACCTACGTGTTGTATCCGCGAAACGAAATACTAATTTATGTTTTAGTTAAAGCGAGAAATGTTGGCATACTTACAAACTGGTTTACATAAATGATTGAATAAAAATTTGCGCCAATTGTACTATTAAATATTTAGGAGATTACAGAAACTCGTTAAAATTCAATTACGAATAAATTCAACTGATAAAAATGATCGATGATTCATTGCTTAAACGTAAATTATTATTAGATGATCATTTCGTTTGCTTGCAGTCGTGCCGTGTAGGTCGTGCATGAAAACATTAATAAATTCAATGGGTGTCTCTGATTCTGGCATATGAATCTGTAGGTTAAATCCTTTGCGAGATATCAAGAACATATCTATGTTACAAGGTGATGCGATGCACAAAATCTTTGAACAATCTGGACTATTATAAAAGTCAGTAACTTTCTTCATATTGATGATTAAAAAGAATGTGTGTCACGTCTGTATAACGTGAATAAATGCATTGTAGATTGTATTCCAATGTTCCCAGAGAAACAGTTAAACCTTTATGTTAAATAATGACCACATCAAATTCCCAATCTATGCTTTATACACATTATACATTAACTATGTACAAAATAATGTAAAAATAACAAGTGCTGAGAAAATATGTAAAAATCTATGAAAATAATATGACCTCGTGATTAATAAGAGATAAATGTTATCACGTCTTGCTGCGATTTTTTATCTAAATTTTAGTCGTACACAAATTATGCACTGTTATGCGGTATAATTGAATATGAACGATCAAAAAATTAAAACAAAAAAATCTATACGAACATTCAAGTTATATGCCCAGATAAAAATGGGTTCTTTTTCTCTTACCAAGAAAATTAATATCTAAAAGAGTTTCTTAGTACTTTATGTATGTACAAATTACTTGTCTGAATGAATCTCTCTCGTAAGCTCAAATAACTTAATGACTTATTAATACATAGACTATTAATATGTACTAAAGAATATTCTGACCTAAACTATAGACGGTCACGATGCAAAGAATTGTTGCAAACGCTGTACCGTTCTACGATCTAAAGCACACAGATCAAAGTCGAATGTCTTTTTCGTGATCTCGTATTGACCAGTTTCTGCAATTACCTGAACAACTCTTTGTAATTCGTCGTTATCTTGCAAAGTCATTATTTTCTGCTGCAAGTCTTTCAGCTGCGACACATAATCTTCCGAAAACACTGGCGGTTCTCCCACATCGGAGTCAACTAAAGTACTGTTCGTTGAATCTGGTGCCACTTGTTCCGCTTCCACTTCTATATTCTTTTCGAGGGCTTGTCCTTCCTTAACACTACGTTCCTCCTTCACGTGAGCCATCTCCTGGTCCACTACGACTGGTGATTGACTCGACGAAACAGGTTCCAAAGAAGGAGACGTCGATTGACCTCTATCCTTTTCTCTTTTGATCGTTGGCTCATCGTCAAGTTTACTATCGCTTTTTCGCTTTCTCTTCCGGGTATCCTCCCCTTTGCTTCCCTTAGATCTCTCCCTTTTAATTCTTTCTATTTTGTCCTTCTTGATGTCCATCATTGGCATTGCAGGTGAAGGTGGTTTAGCCATTTCTGTAGGCGGCGTAGATACTGTCAAATTCTCTGCTTCTTTCTTAGCAGTAGACACTAATTTTGATTCCGAATACGAATCTTCATCTACGGATGGCGGTGAATCACTACTATCTCGTTCCGTAATTTCTGCCAAAAGGGTTGAAAGAGGAGTAGCTGCAGAGGCATTAGGCACGTTATTTTGTTTATCCCCTGATGACTTTATCCTCTCTCGTTTTTCCTTTCTGTCCCTGTCTTTACTACTATCTCGCTTATCCTTTTTATCCCTCTTCTTGTGCTTGTGCTTCTGTCTGTCTTTCTCGCTCTTGCCATCCTTCGTTTTATCGGTTTTCTCAGTCTTCTCCGATTTTTCATTCTTCAACAATTTTTCATCCTTTGGTTTATCACTTTCCTTTAAAAGTTTTGGCGATTTTCTTCCATCCTTCGTAGATTTATACTCCTGACTCTTCTCCTTTTCTGTTCTGTCCGATTTCTCCGGCTTGTCATTTTTCTTCTCAGTCACTTTTACTGCTTCTTTTGAACTAGATTGCTCTCCATCCTTGTATTTATCTTTCCGTTCCTTATCCCGATCTTCCTTGTGCTTCTTCTTATCTTTTCTCTTATCACTTTTCGAAGAGTCGGCTATATTCTTAGAGCTATCTTTAGCTTTCTCTTTAGTCTTTTCTTTCTCCTTTTCCACGGGTACTTTCTTCAGTTCTTTATCCTTAGGCTTTGGGGAAGCTGGTCTCTTAGCTGGAGGAAGCGGACTAGGAGGCTTCTTTACTGGTACGGCCGGAGGTGTCTTGTTCGGAGGGCTAGAATGGCTTCTATTTCCTGGACTTGGAGGTTTCTTTGATTTCTCTTTACTACGATTTCTATCTCTCGACTGATCTTTAACTTTCTTATCCTTTTTGTCATCTATTTTCTCCTTTTTACCATCCTTGTGAGGGCTATCTTTAAGTTTTGCCTTATCCACCTTATCAGACTTTTCCGTGGTAATTGATGACTTAGAAGCAGATGACTTTTCAGGCTGTGTAGGCTTCTTGGTGTCTTGGGAAACCTTCGTAGGTTTCAACGGTGTTCCAAATAATTCAGCAAACGAATTTGAGGTTTTGGATTCTACATTTTTGTGCCTTCTTGAATCGCTCCCACTCAGCTTTGGTTTGCTAACCATAGTTGGGGTTTTTGTCTCAATCTTCTCAGATGAATGTTCGGACGTCGATACAAGGACCTAAACACACATTCATCATATTATTCATCATAACCTGTGTAATAGTTGGAGAAGTCGCGTGATTTAATAAGCACCTCTTTAATAATAAGAACATTAAGTAATCTTGACATCAATCAAAACATTAGTTTAGACATAAAATTGTTAAGATTCCAAAACATTATAATTTATACCTTTTATATACTTTGTAGAGCTTGTATTACTAAATATCATCAGATTATTCAGATTAAACTATGGTGAGATACATCAGATTCAAATTTCTCCTTTTCACAAAAATATTCTTCAACCCAAAAATTTTATTATATAAGGATGCAAAGTGCAGTCCTCTAGATCTGTATATTTCGCCAATTTAATGTGTACTACTTCGAGCCTTAGCAGAGTCTATAGTTTTAAGCATCACTAGAAAGAGCAATTAAAATATACTTACACCACCACCCTTCAGCAATTTTCTTCTAAATTCATCTGAAGGATTATTAATTGTCTCAATATGTTTTATGACATTCGTGATTGCAGGACCACTCGATTGTAAATTAAGGTCATATAAAATTTCTATCTTCTTGGTGCCGTCATCCTTGTTCTTCAAATAAATATGAATGGGGATTTCGAAACCAGCATAACCAGACTGTTTTATTACAAATGGTGGGTCTTTTAAGATCCTCTTTGGTTTTGGGAATGTCTCATGTAATTGAAAGACCACTGAAATTTGAAATAACATGCTATCAGAGAATGTCTTGTATTCGAATGTATTCAAAGTGTATGCAGAATTATGCTCACCTTTCTCCACATAGTGATGAATATCAGCATTGTCAATACCCCGCACAAATACTTCCCAGTCATGAGTGTAACCCTCAGGAGTGGTACGCATACGTAACATTGATGTGTGCCCACATTCTAATGCGATACGAATTGCCATTCTATCATATGAAATTTTATATACTCAGTTTAAAAAAAAAAAACAGGGAGACCTAATTATGCTGGTAAACACGTCAATTACTTTACATTGTTATTTATCTCTGTACAGGTGAATGAAATCACTGTCGTATCCTTATCTGTTAAGTTGTTCACAGAGCATTTGTCACGTTGCGTACCATCATCCAGCAGCTTATGCTACATGTACAGATAATGACAATATTTCTTTTCTAATTTTCGTACTCTTGAGATTCTGGTACATCGTTTGGTTACACTTGTTATGTATGAAAATGGTGACCAGCTCATTAGAGCAGAATATCGTGTTAATCGAAGAGTTTGCTGAAGGCGGCTCGCCTCGCTGGAGTCACAATAATTCGATAATTTCCTTCTCAGCCAAATCCAATTTGATTATCAACAGGTAAATTTTACACTAACGCACAAACCAGAACTAGTCGCCATGCCACAGCGCAGTCAGTGTACTACTGTGGACGATGGCCATACTCCTTATTTCAGCGCTTAAAAAAGATCGAACGTATCGCCATCTATAGGGAAATACTATAACTTCTAAAAAAATGCCAATTCTAATTCTTGTTTGTTTTGTACGTATACAATTTATTCAATTCTTGATTGAACAAAATGAATACAGACTGTTTGTCATCGTTTGTCAAAAGCATGGATCTGAAGGACGCAGCATTGCTGCGGTATTTTGTGACGGAAGACAGAAGGGGTATCCGAGATGTTAGCCATTTTCTTAGCGCAACAAGTAGCGCACTCTTCATGTAGCGTTCGCGTATCTCCATGGTAACGGACATATTAGCGTAATTAATGTATATCACTGCGCATCCCATGCGCATCTTGTAAAGGCTTTTTCCCACTACGATTTCCTCCCGTATTCTACCCTTAGGAAAAAGTGGAAAACACGAGAAAACCAGTACCGTAATTAGAAATGGGAGGTATAGGGAATAGCGTACAAAAATAAGTGGTTGATCCCACGTCAATGAATGATCCTCAGCGGTAAAATCATGGGTAAAATGACTGATCAGACCCCTGCTGGGGATGAAAGAGAGAGAGAGAGAGAGAGAGAGAGAGAGAGAGTCAGTTGCGAGAAATTTCGTATTGATATATTGTTTTGTAATAAGTTTAAATGAGCTTCAAAGCTTCGTCCATTCCTACTTAAACTTCTTGAGAAAACTGTGCCGTTCTATCCGCATCCCGTTTACAAATCTTCATACAATGCACAGCCGTTTTCCTGTGATTTTTCAAGCTGTTACTGCTTACGGTAATAGACCGAGAGCTGCATGGCTACATGGAATTTAATCGATTGTTGCAGACAAAGCGAACATGTAAATTTCCAGAAAATTTTTCGCAACTTTGGCACCTTTTGACAACCTTTTAGCTTCCACAATTCTTGTGACAATTCATTTCCTGCTTCTTCTCATGCTCCTCGATACCGCTTATATAAATTTTAGCCGTAGCGGCAAAACTTTGTTTTGTTCGGAAAATGTGCAAGTTTGACCGCCCGTCCAGGCATTAAGCTTCGCATTCCCCATATCAGAGAGAAAATGAGAGTGCTCACGACCAGATTTTACCAGGTTTTACGTGTGTATTTCACTTTTTCCTTTCCTACGGGCGGAATGCGGAATACGAGAGGAAATCATAGGTGGGAACGGGTCTTAAGAGGCAGACATAAGAGAGAGAGAGCAATGCAGAGCGTGTTTCCCTCTCACTTTAATAAAAGATAGATGGTGCCACGCGTTGCGCCAACTTGTTCCCTCTGCATGGACGGAGCTTCACCCCCTTCGTCTATGAAAGCAGTTTATACTCCGTTCTTCAGGTCCATGGTTGAAAGTTACAGATAATACGAAGAAATGACGCGTATTACGTCGAAAATAAACAAATATATTTCCGATTGTTGGACAAAAATTTTTGCTGAGGTTTGCAATGCAGCAGTTTATATTGATCATTGTGCAATTGAGTGTTTGCACTGGTACACAGCTGGCGAAGGATATTTAGCATTAAAAGATGCTGGAGCGATTGCAGTCTATGAGTTTGGNTCGATACCGCTTATATAAATTTTAGCCGTAGCGGCAAAACTTTGTTTTGTTCGGAAAATGTGCAAGTTTGACCGCCCGTCCAGGCATTAAGCTTCGCATTCCCCATATCAGAGAGAAAATGAGAGTGCTCACGACCAGATTTTACCAGGTTTTACGTGTGTATTTCACTTTTTCCTTTCCTAAGAAGGGCTGAATACGAGAGGAAATCATAGGTGGGAACGGGTCTTAAGAGGCAGACATAAGAGAGAGAGAGAGCAATGCAGAGCGTGTTTCCCTCTCACTTTAATAAAACATAGGTGGTGCCACGCGTTGCGCCAACTTGTTCCCTCTGCATGGACGGAGCTTCACCCCCCTCGTCTATGAAAGCAGTTTATACCGTTTATACTCCGTTCTTCAGGTCCATGGTTGAAAGTTACAGATAATACGAAGAAATGACGCGTATTACGTCGAAAATGAACAAATATATTTCCGATTGTTGGACAAAAATTTTTGCTGAGGTTTGCAATGCAGCAGTTTATATTGATCATTGTGCAATTGAGTGTTTGCACTGGTACACAGCTGGCGAAGGATATTTAGCATTAAAAGATGCTGGAGCGATTGCAGTCTATGAGTTTGGCATGCATCATTTCCGAGTATGTATTTGACGTATTCTTCAAATAACTGAGGAATAGTAGTAGGATCCTTGTAGTATAACGTATTTCCTCATTATTCTTAGTATGAGCAAGTCAGAGGTACCAAGAAAGCTGTCATTATATCAACTTCAGGGGATCCAGCATTTTATCAGCGAACAATAAAAATGATTCTGGCCAAAAATACATTTGACGTCTGCTTAATTTACTGCAGTGCACCTTGTTGCACCATCAATTCTATAGAAATATCTCCCATTGAACAGGAACTAAATTATATTAATTTAAAGAGAGACATTAAGACTTGGATGGCCTCAGAAAATCTTTCCAAAGTTCGTTAATTAATCATTTCTACATTTATTTAATTGTTCAAACTTATTAGTTCCTTCCAGTTATCACTAAAATAAATTTCTCATTTTAGGAACCTATTGTAGATATTACATATGTACCAATTTTTATTGCATTCTTGAGTAAGGATCTGTTTGTCACGCCTTCTTTCGGAGACATGATGCCGCCTTTAGATGCAAACATTCCAAATGACATATTGATTAAATTGACTATGTTGGCATATTCATTTTGTGATCTTTTTGACAGTATAAATGCCACAATTGATATTTATTCAATTGGAAGGCTAAGTGATCATCTTGCAGAGAATTTAGAAAATTATATGTCTAATATAAGTCAACGAACTGTAAGTATTAGAGAATAAGACAAGGAAAATCTAAAAAATATGTTGGTAATTACTATTTGGACAGGCTTCCTCAAAAGATTCAAAAATAGGGGTCTCCCTTATCTTGGTTGATAGAACACTCGATCTTTGTACAGCTACTAGCAATAGTACTGAATCATTCCTTACAAAAATATTACGAACACTTCCGCGTTTGCCACATCATGACAATGACGTGGCTATTAACATGGCACCCGTGTTTGGAACAGCAATGGTAAATCATTAATCTCCATTTCATTCTACAATTAGTTTTCTCAACTATTTATCCATTTTTTGTTTGTTTTTTTTTCAAGGAATCTTTGAAATCTTACAATGTACCCGGATGCCTAGCGAGCATAGAAAAAAATATGATGGACCTCTTTATTTCACAAAAGGAAAAAGTGTTATTAAACAAAGCTAATGAATTATTGAATGACATGGCTTTGACGAGAGATAGTCCTAAGTTGAAAACAACTAGAATTTCTGGACGTAGTTTGGAAAAAGTTCTTAACAAGATTCAAACTACAAACAATGATTCTCTGACAATAAATTTACTGAAATTAGAGGTATCTATATTTAGTTTTCGATTTCCATATTTTGACCTAATTAGCGCAGTAGTTAGTTCTCAATTACATTTCACAGTGTATTTTAGCAATAATTGAAGCATCAACATCGCAAACGGCTGGGCAGCAGGAGTTACTTACTAGCTTAGAGAAACTAGCTTTGCAAAATCTTTCTGTCAGTCGCGAATCCTCGAGTATATTGTTACAGGTAATTAATCAATTTCGTTACTACATGAATACACTAAAATTATATTCGGTAAAAATAAATGAAATGGTTTTTCAGTTGAGTAACATTATTCGAACTCGAATTCAGAGAGGGCTAGATACTGAAAATCTATTGGCACTATTAATACACGTTTATGCTCTTGCGGGAACGCAGATTCGGTTTTCCACACAACAAGAACGTCAGCTAGTAGAATCAATTACAGATGCAATTTTTGAAGATCTTCAGGCTTTAAAGGAAAATCCTTTTACTAGTACAAAATCAACTTATCAACGCACTTTATTACTATCTGGTATGTATAGTTTAATAATAGAAAATTATAAATGTAATACAAATTATTATATAATTATTTTTATTTCAGGAGCAAACGATGTTCCTGCAGCACGAGAAACAGCGTCTAGGACCGCAACGCGTATTAGTGATATTCTTCGATTAATAGCAGAGCAACGTTTGACACTGCAAAACTACAGGTCAGTTGTTAAAAAAAATGCTCCTTCCATTACTTTCATTACATTAACAACAATCGTTGCTTACAGATACTTCATGGCAAACTCTCAAGAAGAGATTAGACACACTGGAATTCTGGAACAAATAACTAAGGATGTGTTCAGCCTAGATCGGACTCGAGAATTGCGGGATCTTCATAGAAAATCATCTTCGCTTATCTCAGCTGGTTTTAAGTAAATATTTTTGTTTTCTTCTCTTTATTACATATGGACGTGGTATGCTAATTATGTANGATTAGACACACTGGAATTCTGGAACAAATAACTAAGGATGTGTTCAGCCCAGATCGGACTCGAGAATTGCGGGATCTTCATAGAAAATCATCTTCGCTTATCTCAGCTGGTTTTAAGTAAACATTTTTGTTTTCTTCTCTTTATTACATATGGACGTGGTATGCTAATTATGTTACTGAATTATGATATTGTTGTTTTTCTTGTGTTGCAGTTTACTTCTTGGAAGCAAAACAAAGCGGCATCCTCATTCTAATCCTTATGTTTTAATATATGTTGTTGGAGGAATTACTGCTGATGAAGCAAAAATTGTACGCGAGATAGCTTTGGCACATGTTAAGAAGCAGACACCAAAGTTAATATTAGCTGGTTCTAGATTATTAAATCCTTTGGATGTTGTAGATAAAATATTCTTTTGTTAGGTTCCCTTGAATAAAAGGTCTGTTAAATGTAATAAAATAATTTCTCTTTTTCATTCTGATTTCCATTTTATACCACTTGATGAAATAGAATAATATAATTTTTTTATATCCTTCTCTGTTTGTAAAGTGCATAAAAATCTATTTGGGTCATCTGTTCTTTTTAACTGTAGTTTATAATCAACATTGTCTGGAATCTGTCTTTTTTTTTTACAAGTACTTTCAGAAAATGTGGTATACATTGTTAAAACGTTGAATAAGGTTGTATGAGTTTTGATAAGCTGCACCAATTCCTTTACATAATTATTGCGTTTGGTCATATTACCATCACAATCTTCCCAATAATAAGCAGTTAAACTGTCGATTGCTAAAAGAACTGTTTTTGTGTTACTAACGAATACATCGTCCAGAGTCCGCAAAGTTAAATAAAATTGCTCGCTATTGTAACAATCAATAATATGTAAATTACGCAAAGACTCTTGGATAATAGATGTTTTATCCAAATTCAATCCCATCGTTATAGGTGCGGCTGATGCTTTATTAGCAGAATCTATCATACCATTCATCAGTTCAACCAATTTAAACGATTGAAAATGATGGTCAGTATTTATTAGAACTGCGGAAGCGTTAAAACCTTGGATTTGAATTGTTCCATAATAATGTGGTAAAATACATTTAGCGAGTATTTGAGACAGGAGAAGAGTCTTTCCAGTTGACCGTTCACCGCCAATTTCTATAACGTCTATATTTCGTAGACCGTCTGGAAATAACGTGTTTTCAAAGCCACATAAACTTGGTTTAGTATTCACTCTGGCGAACAATTCCAGACCAGATTCTACTTGTGGTTTTGCTCTTTTTTCCGTATTTAAGGTATCATTATACTCCATCATATAGTATCTCATCGATTGATTGATTGATTTGGATTGATTCGATTGATTGCGAATGCACCAAAAAACACCAAGGATATCATGAAAAGTCCACAGAGAGAAACTGAGAAAAACTGAGAGTTCTCATGCCTTTGTTCTCGCGCGTGCCCGCAACGAAAGCACTGCACCTTGCGGCCAAGTAGGAAGAAACGTCCACCGAAACAATTTCTCTCTGCCGGAACCGTTCTAAGGTTCTTCAAGTCCATGGCGGATAATCGGTTAATCGTTGTCGCATTTCGATTCACATTGTTCACATCCGAAGCCATATTCATAGTAGCCGCAAGCAATTCGATATTTGTAAACAGCGAGGGTGAGCGAAGTAAGCTATTCTTACGTAACAAACGTGTATTTTATTCTAAATACTTTCATTAAGTTAGATATATCCGCGGATTATTGTTAATAATGTTCGACTAGCGCTTATGCGTCAAAAGTATAAATCTTAACCTCTCTTTAAAAGTTATACTTTGAATAGATTTTGCAGAATNAAAGACTCTTGGATAATAGATGTTTTATCCAAATTCAATCCCATCGTTATAGGTGCGGCTGATGCTTTATTAGCAGAATCTATCATACCATTCATCAGTTCAACCAATTTAAACGATTGAAAATGATGGTCAGTATTTATTAGAACTGCGGAAGCGTTAAAACCTTGGATTTGAATTGTTCCATAATAATGTGGTAAAATACATTTAGCGAGTATTTGAGACAGGAGAAGAGTCTTTCCAGTTGACCGTTCACCGCCAATTTCTATAACGTCTATATTTCGTAGACCGTCTGGAAATAACGTGTTTTCAAAGCCACATAAACTTGGTTTAGTATTCACTCTGGCGAACAATTCCAGACCAGATTCTACTTGTGGTTTTGCTCTTTTTTCCGTATTTAAGGTATCATTATACTCCATCATATAGTATCTCATCGATTGATTGATTGATTTGGATTGATTCGATTGATTGCGAATGCACCAAAAAACACCAAGGATATCATGAAAAGTCCACAGAGAGAAACTGAGAAAAACTGAGAGTTCTCATGCCTTTGTTCTCGCGCGTGCCCGCAACTGCCCGCAACGAAAGCACTGCACCTTGCGCCTTGCGGCCAAGTAGGAAGAAACGTCCACCGAAACAATTTCTCTCTGCCGGAACCGTTCTAAGGTTCTTCAAGTCCATGGCGGATAATCTGTTAATCGTTGTCGCATTTCGATTCACATTGTTCACATCCGAAGCCATATTCATAGTAGCCGCAAGCAATTCGATATTTGTAAACAGCAAGGGTGAGCGAAGTAAGCTCTATTCTTACGTAACAAACGTGTATTTTATTCTAAATACTTTCATTAAGTTAGATATATCCGCGGATTATTGTTAATAATGTTCGACTATCGCTTATGTGTCAAAAATATAAATCTTAACCTTTCTTTAAAAGTTATACTTTGAATAGATTTTGCAGAAGAAGTACCGATTCTATTCTGCTATTAGAATCAATTTATTAATGAATTCTATCATTTATTTAATAGGTCCAACATGACTGGAGGAACTACTACAGAAAAGTCAGCTAGCAATCCTTTGGAACAGTTTGTGCTGCTTGCAAAAACTGCCAAAGGTGCAGCTGCGATAGAACTTATTAAACAAGCAGTAGAAACACCGGGTGTTCACGTATTTGGAGAGTTATTAGATATGCCTAATATCAAAGAACTAGAAAATGGGCCGTATGTCGAATATTGGAATACTCTAAATTTGTTTGCATATGGCACATATAAAGAGTACTTAGAAAACAAAAATAGAGTTCTAGAACTAACACCTGTTCAAAAAAAGAAACTTCAGCACTTAACAATCGTGACATTGGCTACGAAGTCCCGATGTATACCATACTCTGTTTTGTTGGAAGAACTAGACATAAAAAATGTTAGAGATTTAGAAGATTTAATAATAGAAGCCATATATGCAGACATAATACATGGCAAACTGGATCAAAAGAATTCACAATTAGAAGTAGACTATGCTGGCTTGGGACGAGATGTCAGACCTGGTGACACAGGTGTAGTCGCTGAAACATTGGCTGCTTGGGGTCAGGCTTGCGATACTGTGTTGGCATGTATTGAAGAACAGGTTATTAGAGCGAATTTAGAAAAGAAAAAAGCCACTTTTCACAAAGATAGAATACAAAAAGATGTAAGTAACATTTATTTAAAAAGAAGTTATCAACTAGTATCGAATACATAATATCAATAAGAGAATTTAATTTTCTTTTGAACTTTGTCTTCAGATCACTAACATAAAGAAATCACTTGCTGCTCAAGCTGGAGGTGGCGGTGTACAGGAAGCCGACATGGCTGGAGGTAGTTCGGGTTCAGGAGGAAGTGAATCAAGCAGGGAAGCATTATCAATTCCACCAGATGCGAAGAAGAAACAACAGAAGGTCAAAGGTATCAAAGGCAGTGGTAAGTTTTGGAAGACAATTCAGTAATTCTTTTTATCACGTGAGATATATTTATTTCGTCGATGACAGGATTGTAGTACACTACATATAACCTGCATTGAAATCCTTGCAATTTGATATGAAATTAATAAACAGTTGGAAGGATTTCATTGTCATGTTATGATATACATATGAATTTTAGAAAGATTACACTTCTGTTAATTTAAGCAATGGACTTTGTAAATATTGGCATTACATGTCGCTGTTATGTTTGTTTAGTGTTAACATTTGTTTAATTGGGAAATTCTGTTACATTAAAGCAGCAAATTATTTCTGCACTGTATCCTTTTCGTTCCCCTCGAACAAAACGAAAAGAGTGAAAAAAAAAATAGAATACTAATACACATTATATAGATAAAGTTATTACTGTTTACTTGGAATATATTTATTTAAGATTATAACAAAGAGAGAGAGAGAGAGAGAGAGAGAGAGAGATTGTCAAATCTATAAAAGTCTAGTTCAGACTTTACAGACACAACGAAGTAAAAATAAATGCACATTCAAACTTAGGTTTCGCAGAAAAATGATTGCTTTATCATATTCTGAAAAGAATGTACTTTTTTGACAGTTCCGTTATTAAAAATAATTCGTTAAAAATCGTTGTTGTTAAACGATGTGTACGAACTCCTGATCGTAAATGTGTATTTGCTTTGCATACTGAAGGATAGCTGAGCTTAAAGAAATAAAGAAAATAATAATAATGCAAATACATCTTAATTGCATTGAGTAATCGAGTATTGTACTACAATTATTATCGAACTAATATTTATTATCTGTAATTCGAAGCAAATAGATGTAAATTATAGCTAAAGTNTCTTTTGAACTTTGTCTTCAGATCACTAACATAAAGAAATCACTTGCTGCGCAAGCTGGAGGTGGCGGTGTACAGGAAGCCGACATGGCTGGAGGTAGTTCCGGTTCAGGAGGAAGTGAATCAAGCAGGGAAGCATTATCAATTCCACCAGATGCGAAGAAGAAACAACAGAAGGTCAAAGGTATCAAAGGCAGTGGTAAGTTTTGGAAGACAATTCAGTAATTCTTTTTATCACGTGAGATATATTTATTTCGTCGATGACAGGATTGTAGTACACTACATATAACCTGCATTGAAATCCTTGCAATTTGATATGAAATTAATAAACAGTTGGAAGGATTTCATTGTCATGTTATGATATACATATGAATTTTAGAAAGATTACACTTCTGTTAATTTAAGCAATGGACTTTGTAAATATTGGCATTACATGTCGCTGTTATGTTTGTTTAGTGTTAACATTTGTTTAATTGGGAAATTCTGTTACATTAAAGCAGCAAATTATTTCTGCACTGTATCCTTTTCGTTCCCCTCGAACAAAACGAAAAGAGTGAAAAAAAAAATAGAATACTAATACACATTATATAGATAAAGTTATTACTGTTTACTTGGAATATATTTATTTAAGATTATAACAAAGAGAGAGAGAGAGAGAGAGAGAGAGAGATTGTCAAATCTATAAAAGTCTAGTTCAGACTTTACAGACACAACGAAGTAAAAATAAATGCACATTCAAACTTAGGTTTCGCAGAAAAATGATTGCTTTATCATATTCTGAAAAGAATGTACTTTTTTGACAGTTCCGTTATTAAAAATAATTCGTTAAAAATCGTTGTTGTTAAACGATGTGTACGAACTCCTGATCGTAAATGTGTATTTGCTTTGCATACTGAAGGATAGCTGAGCTTAAAGAAATAAAGAAAATAATAATAATGCAAATACATCTTAATTGCATTGAGTAATCGAGTATTGTACTACAATTATTATCGAACTAATATTTATTATCTGTAATTCGAAGCAAATAGATGTAAATTATAGCTAAAGTCATTGTGACGAACGAATTGTGATCGTTCTTACATCAAGACTTCAAAAGTGAGAGGAAATTACAAAAATTTTTCTTATGGCAGGAAGTGAGAGGAAAAAAGAGGGAGAGGGGGAGGGAAAGCGATATAAGGAGAGAGAGAGAGAAAGTAAGTTTATAAGTCATAAGCTGCCGAATTTTGTAAAACCTGTAGCATGTACAAAAGAATTTTAGTCAGACCAAAGATTTTATACCTTTTACGTTCAAGGTGTTAAGATGTTACGTTTAAGGTGTGGTTAACATTTGAATAATATATCACAACAGGGTTTAATAAATTTGATAGGCAAATCTGATAGTTATCGCAACGAACTGCATATTTATGATTATGTTCGTGCCTAAGTAAGGGACGTCTAAATAATTGTGGTGCAATCTAGAGGGAAGTTATTTTGCATAAAAGCATTAGCCGCAAAGACGAAATAAAATGTTTTTCTTTGCGTGGGCGCGTGTGTATGTGTGAAGAGTTGTCATTGAGAAAATCGGATTTGAATATTCGATCCGCAATCTTGAAATGCTTATGATTTACTCGTACAGGCGTATAAGTGGTCAATTATGCTAGTCCTTGTTAGTTAGATCAGAAGTATAAGCTTGTTCGTCTCGTTTAAAAATTCGACTTCGTTGAAAGGAAGTCAGTGAAAGAATAAGCATCGTTCCATATTTTGTAACATTTTTGCACGTAAAATAATCGCTTGTCCGGTGGTATTACGATTATTGAGACACTCTGTGTAACATCGTTATCATTGAATGATAGGGGTATTCGGTGTGATGGGTTGATTGTGTCTCGTACAGTATTAATCGCTTCTCTATCCTTTACATTAACTTCGTGGTATCTTTTCAATGTCTCCTTACAAAAACGATTTAATGTAGTGACGAGGAAAGGTATAACGATGAAGTAATAAAGTGTAACTAGTCGAATCAATAATTGTTACAAAACGGGAAGAGAAAGGATTGTGTGTTTAGGAAAATGTAAACGGTATACGAGTGACACGTTGCTTAGTGAAAAACAAATGTCAGTCGAATTACATAGCGTTGTAAGTGCTAATGGAATAAAAAGATTTATTTTAGCGAGGCTTTTCTATTTCTCTGCACCCTTTAACGCCTCTCCTTTACATCTACATAGTATCCGTTGCTATAAGACTCACACTTAAAATCAATCATGTGTAGTAATGTTTCTGTAGTCGTAATAGTTAGTGTAGGTAGAGATGTAAATAGGAATTGAAGATAGATAATACATCATTATTAGTTCTTCCATTCGATTCATCAAAACCTTCATTCTCGTTTCTTTTACCTTATTATTAGAGTACAGGATTAGTAATGCGTATGTGTTAGCAGAAGCCGCGTTGAGTGCTATCCCATCTAATCGGAGTGTGCGTTTCTTTAATAGTAGCGTTCCCTCACGAACTCTAACAATGTGTGTTCAGGTATCAGTCACAAATGACACTCCTAATCGGGATTTTCAGGATCGTCAAATCCGGTAAAGCACCACGAACCGAACGATGAACCAAATTGAGAATCGATCTTTGGGCAATATCACCAACTCGCTCGGATTCTGTCTATCTGTCGGTCTATCTCTCTGTGTCCACATCGCTGACGGACAGTGCATCGTTTTCTCTGTAATACCTTTTTGTACTTTTTAAGAAATAAAACAGATCCTAAAAAGCAATCACGTGATTATTGTGAAATGCACCCGGAGCGGGTGAGGAGTGAAATTTATTCATGTACATCGTGATCATTTTTTTCGCTAGGAAGTTTAGCTGAGGTAAGGGGACAAGCGAAATAGCAGAGACGAAATTAGTCTTTATGATCAATTTTATTCCGACAAGTTTGCTTTTCGTTATCCTCCTATCGTTATCTTCAATGAATACAGCCAACGTAATATCAGACATAAATTCGTATCGTCCTATCGTGTGTTCATACGTAGGTATTTAAAATATCCTTAACTGTTACGGTCCGAGAGCGTTATATGTATATTTTACGATTCTTTTACATTTTGACATTGTCATTGCATTGCATCGTAGAATTCGTCTCGTGTGACGTTTAATCTCGCATTCGAAGTCTTAACTGTTACAGACTAAATTATGGTTAAAATTGGTTCCGTACGAGCTAACAATTTCGTTTCATACGTTAGTGCTTAGTGGTATTAACTTTTAATATGTACAGATGTGTTCGTTCATAAACATTTGCATCGTCCCGAAATTGCATTCTCATACACATTGATTACCATTAGATTCATTTAATAAAATCCATTTTTGATTACTTTGAGTACACGTAAAAATACTCTCAAGTTTGATTTTGTAGTTTCACGGAACTACGTGGTATTATGTCAAATAGTGCGTGGTGGGCTCGTTTGCATCCGAAGTTCGACAGATAAAAATATTATTTCCAGTTCTATACAAAAATTTAAGCTATTTATAAAATTTGTTAAAGAAGAAGAATCGAGTTGTACGTAATTGGTTTTAAATTAATTTCTTGGATTGATTGATAGCTCTTGATATCAAATTACTTTTACATAATTGNTCCTATCGTGTGTTCATACGTAGGTATTTAAAATATCCTTAACTGTTACGGTCCGAGAGCGTTATATGTATATTTTACGATTCTTTTACATTTTGACATTGTCATTGCATTGCATCGTAGAATTCGTCTCGTGTGACGTTTAATCTCGCATTCGAAGTCTTAACTGTTACAGACTAAATTATGGTTAAAATTGGTTCCGTACGAGCTAACAATTTCGTTTCATACGTTAGTGCTTAGTGGTATTAACTTTTAATATGTACAGATGTGTTCGTTCATAAACATTTGCATCGTCCCGAAATTGCATTCTCATACACATTGATTACCATTAGATTCATTTAATAAAATCCATTTTTGATTACTTTGAGTACACGTAAAAATACTCTCAAGTTTGATTTTGTAGTTTCACGGAACTACGTGGTATTATGTCAAATAGTGCGTGGTGGGCTCGTTTGCATCCAAAGTTCGACAGATAAAAATATTATTTCCAGTTCTATACAAAAATTTAAGCTATTTATAAAATTTGTTAAAGAAGAAAAATCGAGTTGTACGTAATTGGTTTTAAATTAATTTCTTGGATTGATTGATAGCTCTTGATATCAAATTACTTTTACATAATTGCCGCTGTTCGCACACAACTGTGTATGAGCATTGGAGTGGATATGTTTACATCATTGCAAGCCTGCGAAAAGAAATTGTAATCTCTTAATATTACTTATGTACATCCGAGTCTACGTTTACTTTCTCCTATGTAGAAGGTTTAAGCACTAGCGTCATACGTATTAAAATTAGAGCGACTAGACCTTACGAGAGAACGGTACGCTGTTTTCGATCGACAGTGCGCTCGTTACGCTTTTATCCCTATGTATAGCAATTCCTATAGTCTGCAGAGAAGATTCGTGTTGAAGTGATCTAAGATGACATATACTTGGCGAGTTTTCTCTTTCTTGCGAAACATTTAATATATGCAAAGAACTTTGTACGAAGAATTATCAAGATGGAAAATCCGATTGAGTTAAGAAATATTTCAAGGTCGACGGTAAGAATTTTCAGCTGTGGAAGTTCCAGATGCAAACTTCTCTCGTTACCCATGATCCTTTCGGCATCACAGAAGGAAGAGGAGTTAAACCAGATCCAACCTTTAACGAAAATGCAGAGCCGAGAAAAGCGTGGATTAAAAAAGATTGCTGCGATCAGAATCAGCAAGAAGTAAAGAAGAACAATTCAGCGATAATAGTCCGGAGCGTAAGAAAAATATGACGTGTAATTTTTTTCAACAGTCTGGCCATATTGCGCGTTTTTATTTTGCCAAGAAACGATCGAAATCCACGAATAAAAATTCCGAACAGTGATAGGGCTCAGCTGGATCATGAAGAACGCGTTGCTGGCAGCGGGACCATTTTCATAAAAAGACTAGTTCACAAAGAATGGCTTGATGGTATTATTAACGATGTCGTTAATTATGTCGAACGAGTGCACAAGCGTTTACGACCAACATCACTTCAACAGTTCGTAAAGAAGGAAAAAGGATTACCTAAGGTCTACATTCGTATAACCGTATTTGAACATTTTCATAAGCGAATTATTAACTTTGACTTTGTTTAATATCTCGAGCAGTATACTTTTATCTCATTTCGTTAAATATTTACAGAGAGAACTTTGTATGTACAGTAGAATTGATAATCTTTTATATAGTATGTATATGTATAGGACAATATCTTTTACAAAAAATTAGTTATAGAACATCACATTCAAACGTAATCGTATTTTCCTATTTGGCAACGATTTTATATACGTACTTTTTTCATTTGTACATAAATAATGACTTCGATCACTAATATTTACAATAGTTTAATTAATTTAATTGTTGAACCACAACAAGTTCGCGTCAACGTGCTAATAGACTTTATGAAATAATGGTGTATATATAAAACAAGTTTACGTAATATTTAGGATACCCAAAAATTCGGGTCGGAAATCTTCTTTGGGTTCGGTTCAATCCCAAATGTTTGCCGAGCACATAAACTTCCGGTACCCATAATTTCTGGACCCAAACTGAACTTGAGGTTTAGAACTGAATTCGGTAGCCATCACTCGATTCGATCTCGATTATACTAACACCATAGCATATTAAAACATGTTCAAACTTAAGAATGTAAACTGAACCTGAAGAATCATGCTGTGCATGTAACGATGGCTCGTGAATTGAGTTTCGTGTTTCGACTTAAGTTCGGATCCTGAGTTGATACGCGGCTTCCGTAATTAGGAGAGCTCAAACAAAATGTGCTGATCAAACTTTTGGGATCTCGTTCGATCCGATTCTGGGCTCGGGTTTCAGAATTTTCAGGTACCCGTATGCTCCTAATAATCTCACGTAGTTAGATGCATTATGCTATGATCACAGAAGAAACCAGAGCAATGTTTGAAACGCCACTGAATCTTTAATTATGATCGATGATTATGCGTTCCGTACTGTGCAATGCAATCTTGTGTGTTAATAATCGCGCGTATTTACAATAATTAGCGTACTCGATTTCTCAGATCCTCAAATACTTTCTAAAATCGTTTGTAATCATTCACTTTTCTCTGCTAAAATTCAGTTTTATTTTTTTTAACAGCGATATCGTTCACGAGATAAATTTTTATTATTATTATTATTATGTTATCGTCACGCATTCAACTTCTTCGTTCAATTTCATAGGATAGTCTAAAACTGAACGTTGAGAAAAGTTGATGCTTCATAACTCTGCCGAGATGTTGGAATTATCTTCAGTCGTATTTACAAAATATCGAGGCTTACATAATTTTTAAACCTTCTTTTTTGTGTCCCTTCAAACTACAACGGGCTTCTTCGAAATCGCTTTCAATTTCGCCGGTAAAACGGCTGGCTCTGTGGAAGTTTGCTGCTATAACGGGCTATCGCTCTGATTCACCGGTCCGTTCCCTATTCTCACATTATTGTTTAACTGTTTTGTTATCGCAGTACTTTCTTTCGCCTCTTTACTATTAGAGACGACCGCGCTGGGTTCTTTGTCGTTCGCCGAAGTTTGAGTCGACCGCGATACGACCGTAGACGGTGGTTTTCCGTTCTTCTGATCCTTCACCTCCAGCTCGTAATCTGCAAAAAGAGCATCTTTCGTTAAGTCCACGAGAGCGAGATTTTTATACCTTACTTAATTTAGCGGCTTGCTTAATTTAAGACTCAAAGAGGCACCATAATTGAGAAATAATTTTTTGTTGTATGCGACTTTGCTAGGAAACTGTTTTAGACAGATTTGCTCGCGGCTACTTTTTTAAATTGAGAAGACGAAGTTGCTAAGCTTTTATTGCATTTTTAATTAAAATTATAAATTAACAATTAGACGCTTTAAGAAAGTATGGAACGTCTATCAAAATATTTAAACTGTTAATATATTCAGATTTTAATAGTTAATAGTAACAATGATTTATTTTAAGACTATACTCACATTCGCTTTGTGTCGAGCAATCTATAGTAGTGGTAATATGTTTTTCGACGGCCTTATTTTGATCGCACGTAGCTGCAGTCAATGTGAGCGGCGCTATCATGCTAGAGGCGTTAGTAGCTGTAACCGCTGAGCTTTTCGTCGTGCTATATCTAGCCGGCATCATACTCTGGCGAACGTTCCTCTCTGGTCGAATCAGGATGATGTATAACTATTCAGAACAGACGGCAGGTTAAAAACTGGCGGTTATACGCGTCTTTTTCGAGTTTCGTCACAGCGATTTACCTTTGGACTGAAAAGACACGCTATAGTCACCGACGCGGACAGACTTATGGTGACCGACATTGAGGTGATTCTCAAAGCGACATTGTTCCCTGTACCAAAGTACAGTGGCACGAAGGCCAACCATATTACACACGTGGTGTACATCGTGAAACCTGAGCAGAAACACAGTTTAAGTTATGAGTCCGAGGGGAATTTGTCATTTTGGCAAGCAATTAATGTAAATCCCGCGTGACACGTTTTGTACAAACAAAATCCCGAAATGAAGTTAACGCGCAACGTTTCCTCATTGTCTTGCTTCGCGCAAATCCCAGCCGAACTATTCTCATTAATGTCTCACGTGTGCATTCAAGGGCATCCTACAAAGGGAAGTCGAGGTTTATGACTTAAACTGAAACTTCAGCCTTTAGTTGCCAGAATTATTGTTCGAACGCTGTGGTTGAGTTATACCCCAACTTGGCTTCAAACCTGGTGAAGCTAAATTTTGCGAACACGCCATCCACTGCTGTGTCGTTAATAAAATCTTCTACCTTTGGTAAATCGCGTAGCTCGAATTCTGGCGAGTGTCATACGAGCCCGACATAGTCTTACATAAAAGGTTGTGAATCACGAAATCGCGAAGCTCGAGGATTGGCCGTAATTCGTACTAAGTCGCATTCAAAAAATTCGAAATGATTCATGCACAAGCGAATATAAACTCATATGAGTCTATGAAGTCCAAAGAACTATCAAAATATTAGAAAGATGAATCAATTTTTTAAAAATGATCCTACTATAATAATATCTGTTATAATGTAGTATTTTAATGGAGGAATTTATGGTAAAATCTATTGATGTACGCTTACCGATATGTTTGCTCTCGTTAAATGCTTCCGGGATTTTCCTCGTAAGTACTGCGTACACTGTGCATACGACGATCAACATGATGGGGTAGGCGAACGCAATCATGTAACTGGCGTCTATGTAGCTGTTGCAAACGAGAAAATTGTCTTCCCGAGTCGGATAATGATACATTGCCTTAGCAGGATCGATGACCATCCAGACGCCATTGATTAATATTTGGACGAAAACCAAACCGGAACAAATGATGAGTTGCGACCGTGGCGATATGAATGATGGTCTCTTGGCACTGTGCTTGCTTGCGTTGAAGATCCTCGATATCCGATTAGTTTTAGTTAATAGCGCGGCGTAGACGACAGTAAAACAGAAACCAGCCGCGAATCTATCAAACGATAAGAACAACAAAATTATACGACTATGACTCTCTGTAACATTACGGATTTATCTGATACAATATTACGAGCACATCCTGTTACATAAAATTTTATAGTATATCACGAGATGTCGTAAAAAATAATATGAAATAAATTTTATTTCTCTTTATTAGTTAAGACGATATAGTCAAGATCACCTTGCCTCTTTTATGCGGAATTGTGTGAGTTAATGGGTGAGTTAATTGAAATATCCAGGATTTGTATATTTTATTCATTTGAACGTTTCACACAATGTTAGTTCCGCGGGTTTTCGTTGACAAATAAGGACGCGACGGGTTCGCTGGAAATACGAGTACGTCTAAGCAATTGAAAGCAGGTGAAACTGGCTCTAAAGTAGGTTTGCTACCGCGACCAATTCGGTTCATATTCTTCTTTTGATTCCCCGTAATTGAATCACGCATAATTCAGCCGAGCTGATGAAATTTCATCTTTTCGACCTGACGAGCTTTGCACCGATCGATCATGCATTCGCATTCGTTGGTTAACGTCGATTCGCTACGGCCGACGGCCAACGTGGCCTTCGTGGGGAATTGGATTTTTTCGTCGAGCTTTCATTTCTTTTATCTTCAGGAAGAAATGGGGAAGAGGCGTATAACACGTTGGCTGACTTTCGAGCCCCTTACCTTTGAATGCCGCAAACGATATCCGTCGGTCGCAGGACCAGGGCGAACGTAACGAGATAACAGAGCAGTATCCCGGAAAGTAGAACGTAGGATAGTTCGCGGCCGGACGCGCGTACCACAGGTGTGTCATTGTGTTTCAGGAACACTCCGCAAACGCACATAGTTATCTGTTCGACAATGAGCAAATTGTTAGTTTCAAGTTGCTATCCAAAAGTAGCTTCTTCTTACAAGCTAGCTCAAACAGTAGCTTTGTATTTACATTTTACTATAAAAAAATTGTATCCTGTTAACAGAAGTTATATTCCTCGGACTTTTATACACAAGAATTCTGTCTAACAATTTTATTAATTAAAACTTTCTTTTAAAAATTTTGGAGGCATCAAGTGTTATCCATCTCTATATGTGTAACGGATAAACTTGGATTGACATTTCATTATTTGCGGTACGCAACATAAGATACATTATCGAAGCAGTGAGAAAAGTGTACGGATCAATAATGCAGTCGGTTTTTGTAGGAGTAATAGCACCACAGGCTGTCGTTCAGTTTAATGCGTTGCGGTTAGAATTATTGCGCGGTTGTTAAGCACTCGGCTTCTGGTTATTTTATCGTGTGTACACTCCAGACCGCATTCGGTGCGCATTCTTGAAACGACCGATCCTTATCGCATAACCTTCCCCCCGTTACTTACTGCACGATGAAAATGTGTATTTAACTTTCTTTTAACAAATTTGGTATTTCACGATACCTTGCCTTGATCACATTCTGCATTTCAAATGGATGAAATGTCTTCGAAATGATAAATACTTGCTAGGAGACTAATAAAAAATTATTTTATATCATTGTGTTAACATTTTAAGCTGTAAACATAATTAGTTCAAGTATAATACAAGAGCTATGAATTTCTTATCAGTTTATATAATATTCAGTTATTTATACTGCTTCTGTTGAAAATTGTGTAAAAATAAATTATACAATGGGTATATTAATTTAAATATAAATTTTCTTAAGTAAGTACTCATATTTTCGTACTTCAAGCCAATTATTAATATTTTCGCAATTATGATTTCGTGTTGGAAATTGAGATTAACTTTTCGGTAGGAATAGTTCCTTACCAGAATTCCTGTGGCGGAGAAAGACATTGCTCCTATTGCCCATCCGCTTTCTGGTCGCAGAAATTCCTCGGGGATATCACGGCAGGCAGAATGCGTCTCGTCGGGTACGGTTCCTTGACGACAGGGAATACATTGGGTCTCGTCTTTTGGATGTCGTATCTGTTTAACAGACATTCATATTTCACGAAAAATTCGTTCCAAGCCAGCGTCGCTTTGTATTTGTCTCGATGGTTCTTTGAGCTGCATAAACCGGTGGCTTCTCTCAGAAATTCAAAAACGGTTTTCTGCACTGTGTCAAAATCCCGTTTCTTACTTCGTTATCTTTGACGTGTGAGATGTCCATACTAGAACTTGCTACGTGATTAGAGAAAAGATTCTAGAAATTTATATAAATATATAGATTTCGATCAATTTTGGTAGTTTCATTTTGGAAAGAAATATGTAGTGAAATTGATAGAAGCTGTTTGATGTTTTCTTTTATCTTCTATTGTACATTTATATGAAATATTTTTACTGATTTAAGTATTTTAAATTTAATCTAAATTGTAATAAAAAGTAGTCAGTGGTAGTGCAACGGGGAAACAATTCGAGTTAGCAGCTAGATGACTGAACGATTACACCCGAACGGTCTCGCAAACCTGGTATTGAGTGCAATTGAAGCAGTGCCAACAGCATCTCTCGCCCTCGACGTATTTCTTTGCCTGGCCGACTTCGCAGGGCAGAGAGCACACGCTTTCGGGTGGTTGAGGATGTCCAAGTTTAAATTGAATTTCTGTAAGGAATATTTGAGTAGATAGTGGGCACCAACGGCGTCCGATTTCGTAAAGGAGAAAGTGATATCGGAGATAGGTACTTGCATTAACCTGCATAAGTATTTGGACTCTCTCAGGTTTAAAAAAATGTCTAGTAATTTGCTGTTCGAGTGTAAAGCAATTGTGAAGAAAAAATATTTATTACTTTAATAAAGAGTGGATTGATATTAATTTCATATTTAATATATTTTCATTGTCTCTTTCTAATTTTTACAATTGTCGTTCATTAATTGTGTAAGTATTTAAGCCCAGTAATATAAATTTTGCAAGACGATCAAATTACGGCTTACCGGACATGTTCAGTCGTAATTCACCCTCGAGATATTTGCCGACTCGAATCCATTTGTATTTGCCTGGCTCCACTTGCTTGAAATGTATGATATTATAACGAGCTGGCCCGTCCCCGTTTTTGTCGAACTTAAACTTGTCGCCGCTCAAACCTTAAATATTCACGACATAGAAATTGTTACGGAATTTATATAATATGTTTTGCTAGCAGGACTATTTTCGATAAGTTCTAAATATTATAATTCAAGTTTGATGCATAGGACAAAATTTCGTTGCCTCACCTTCAAAATATACTTTTCGAAGGTACCTTAGCAGATCCGTACCCTTGGTAGGCTTCATCGCGTCACATAGTCCGGGCTTACCTTGGCAAAGGTCTCTGTGCATGTCTCTGCAACAGAAATTACTATGTTAGCGGAAAAGTACACGGAATTTTTAAGTATTAAATTTTTATTAATGTACTTAGTCATAAATTAACACTATAACTAAGTACTAACTGTAATTAAATTATATACTATACATATGTACATGTATATTTAAACTTTTGATTACCGAAAGGCATAGCCGAATGCCATAACCGCGTCAGAAACGAATTGGAGTTGATCTTCGAACGCTGTATTTTGTTTCGTTAAACGCTCCTTCGTCGTGCAAGGTTTCGTATACTTTTGGTTGTAGGGTGTTTTGGATGCGTTTGGATATTTACACTGGAAATGATCTTCCCAGAATTCTAAAAAATTAGTTAATGTTTATTAATGTTTATCAAAATTAATTACATACTTAATAGAAGTATGATTTTCCAACGTCGCACTTCTACATATTAAATCATCTGTTCCGTTTTAATAACTGTTTTCATTATTAACGACTGTGCAGGTTAAATATATGAATTTCGTGTTTTATTCAGGATTGTTAATTCAAATATGATTTGTGATAATAAATATATTAATTGCATACAAATATTCTATATTATTATTTGAGCTAATAAAATATTTAAAGAATTTGTTGTACATTCAAATGAGATTTTTTAGTACTTTTTATCGGATAAGAGAGAAATTGAATTTTTATGCAGCTTTACTGTTACAAACGATAAATAACAATGAGTTTTTACTTTTTTTAGTTGAGGTAGATACGTGTTTATGTTTGTTCCTCTCGTTGTATATGGAGAGTGCCCAAGTCTGGCATTAATCTACATGGGTATTAATGGGTATAAGTCTGGCGATTGATCGGTTCTCGCAGGTCGCGCGAAGTTCGTATTAGCGAAGTTTAACGATGCTCGTTTGTTTCGGTCGCACGCTTACCGACGAACCATGGATTCCTTCGGTTGTTCTCGACGGTCAAATTCAGGAAATACTCTTCGAAGCCTTTGACAGGATTGGCCTGTGGTTGAACCGATAGCGTGCCCTCGACTTCCGGTTCGTTACCGTTACTGACTAACCCTCTCGCGCTCCATCCGTCGCTACCGATCCACGAAAACGCACCAGTAGCATTGCAACGTCTAACGGCCCTCATAACTCCGGCAACTTCTTGATCTGACCCGAATATAATGCATCCTGAAACGTACGATGATGAGAGTAATATTAATTTCCGGTACAAGAATTCCTAATAGCTAGACAAGAATCTCGTAACGAAACTTTAAACATCTGAAATTTAGTAGCATAATTGTCATTTATCTTGTCTCCTTTTGGTATTCTTATTTTTTTCTTTGATTTAAATTCTTAAATTTAAATAATTCCTTTCGAAAAATGAGATTTTCACATGAATCTTGTCTCTATTATTTCTCATTTCTTTGTTATCAATTTTTATTTTACGGATGCACAACTGTTGTTTCTCAAATAACAGAAAGAAATAACGATGAGACATTCGATTGGAATACAATAGAAAACCGTTTGAACATAAGCGTCTCGTATTTTTCCATGCAAATTGCCCTGTGAAAAAATAGGTTTGCAATTTTCGTTGCAAGCACGGCACGTTCCTACTACCATTTTTCTTCCTGTCCGTTATTTCCGAGCTTACATTTCCTTTTGTGCGCTGCAGTGCTTCTTGACGAAGTATCGCATAATCTACGCTGAAGAGCAAAACTCTGCCAATAAAAGTTTCACCTTTAAAAAATGATCGTTTATTTGTACATGACGGGCGATTAAGAAAGCCTGTCACATTTATTAATGTATGATCACTTTAGGAATTCAAACGCTTTGCATCCGCGAATTAAATGGGAAATCATACTTGAGAAATAACTGGTATCTATCGTACTATCGCACGAAAATTTTGAGTTGCATTTTGAAATCATTTATATTTCTCAACTTTCATGTATGTGAATAAATATAAAAGTAGATGTACAAAATTATTTATCACTTTGAAAGGAATTCAGTTTTGCAATGTGTCTTTTAGCGTGACTTCTGTTCATACTGAAAGGTCCATTCTTATTTCATAAACGAGACATCTTAAATTGTTAAGAAAGGAAGCAAAGTGAGTTGATGTTTCAACATACTACGTGCCCTTGGGGGTTATTCCAAAGAAATCGAACAAAATCGAACGAACCGACATGTGAATGCAATTTTTTTACTTCGTTCCATTCTTATTCGTATTTCAGTTTCTTTTCATTTTGATGATGGTAGAAAAGTGCGGTTGCAGTAAAAATCTCCATCGTCAAACACGAAAGACTTTCCTCTCTATTACGTTCCTCTCCAGATATCTCTGTCTCACGTTTTTTCGGTTCAATTTCCCATCGATGAATCCGGCTTTCTTTCCTCTATCCTCTTTCCAATCGATTTTATCCTCCTATTACTTTACTTATCGTATCGATAGTCTTTGATAACTTGAGAGGAATTCGTGGACCTCTGGCGACCCGAAAATATCTTAGTAAATGTCAGTTTCATCAAGAAATACATTATTATTTTAGGAATGTCCGATAAGAATTCTCGTGATGGAATTTCCCGTCGATGTCATAGAGTGTATAATCAGCTCTATCGTCGACGCCCGACAAATGATTCTATGCGTGTCAGATACATCTAAATAACTTATTCATATCGAATGTTTTCACGATACATTTCTTGATAACAGGTTATCAAAGCTGGCTAAATGCCTTTGGTAGAAAAAAATGTGTAAAAAGCAAAAGTAGATGCCTTCTATTGATAAAAAAGATAAGGATCGTATAAGATCGCTATGAACTTGTTTAAAGTCATGTCCTACTACAAAAGTCGTGATGTTTCACACAAAAATGTATATAACACATATATAAAGTATAAATATATAAAGAAGTCTTGTATAATAGATATTTCAATGCTTTCATGAAAATCATGATTCGCCTTGAGAAATCCTTTTCATTCATCTCTCGATTGAATATTATAATACCTGTGTGAATATGTGCAAGTATGTATGAATTTTTAGCGGGTTATAAGCATAAGCGTTAAAAATTTCGCAGAATATTTTAAATCACAGAGTACAAATATAGAGAAAAATCTGTTTATAAATTTGTTACGTTTTGGAGAGACCTTCCAATAACTAATAAATAAATATTTTTCTCAGTAATTTTTTGCATTTTTATCCAATATTTACCTGACTTTATACAATGCGGTTGAAGCGCGTAAATCTATAATCATGTATATCTTCGGATTCGTGAAATTTTCGTTTCAAATCAGGGGGTTTAATGTTTCAAATCTGATCATTATTTACTTCAGCAATTTATATTCAGGTCATAAATCCCATTCCCATAATTTCTTTCCACTATCTATCATTAAATTTTCTCTGGTATTCCCGTCGAATATTCAATTTCAATCATTTTTCTGGTAATAAGAATACTTTCATTTTGAATAATGCGTAACTGACGTTTTAATTATTTCGGAGCGAATACTTTTTTATCGAAATTTTATATTACATATAATTCCTGGATATTTTTCAGTGTGATATTTCGGGAGGGTAAAATGAACTCACCTCGAGCTCTCGGTTTTGTTAACAGCTTCAAGACGATATTGTCGTAAGCCGTTTCCTCCGCTACACCGGAATCTTTCACCAATTTCTCCTTGATGGCGATACATATGTCGTACTTGCCCAGAAGCTCTTCTAGTTCCTCGAACGCCTGTAATCAAACGAACAAAATCGTCCTCTGAATCAGGTCGAATTTCTATTTCCCTCGTCTGTTCATTTTCCTTATCGGTTTGTATCACGACCGTCTTAAGCGGACTTTGAAATGAGGATATAAAATGAGGGAAGAGAGAGAAGTAAAGCTCGTTTCAAAGAACACAGCGTGCAGCTGGGCGAATCGGAGAGTCCTTAAATGGAAAAATACACGCTTAAGCGCGACATCAAGGGTAGCTACGTCTTCCTGGCTGGATTGTAATCAGAAAGGTACCGGTGGAAGAAAAAGAACGTTGGGAATCGACCTCTTTCTTCTCTTACCGGAATTCATTTCTCGATCCAGTCGTTCGACCTGTGAGTGAGGACAAACGAGGTACGCATCTAACGGGAAACGGAAAAGGAAGAAAGAGGAATAATAGGTACTTTTTAATGAAATAGAAATCCTTCCTTCCCCGAGTCAATTTTGAATCACAAATCTATCGGAGGTGAAATAGTTTAACTCTCGCGAGGAAGGGGCGCGTCGTGCGTATCGATTTCGGGCGCGTCGTAATATCGATTTCCGTTTATGCTAAACTCGTCTATCCCTCGCGTCGCGTCGTTACGTATTACTTGGCTGCCGTTGCATGCATCTGATTCTGATCTCCCGACAGATTGCTGCCCGATCCGATCATTCGACTCGCGGAAATAAATTGCGTTTGCGTTAGCGCAACGACCGGTTGATATCGGTTCTCATTGTTAAACGTCAGATACAGTCGCTTGTATAAATACGCCAAGATCGATGTTTACGGCGTGTCGCGTCGCGTCGTTTCATTTCGAACGTCGACTACAAATCCGGATTGTTCTTGCTACCATTTATCCCTTGCTTAACCGATTTGTATTCAAGGAAAAAAGCTCCGCTGATTGTACAAAGCTAACATTTAATCATACCTCGATAAAACTCATGGCAATAAATACGTCAATTTAATGAAACCCGGCAAGATTGACTCAGTGTCCATTATTTCTGATGATGGTTGTTAATTCCTATGGGAACGCACGTGCTGTTCCAATGATATCTATCTCGATCCACTCGTTAATCATCATTGTGTATCATACGTGAAAAACGGGCATAAAAGAACCATAATTTTCTGAAAAGTTCATTTTTCTTCCATCTCTCGAATCAGTTTCGAATGATGGCGATGATAATGTATACGCTGGGATAAGCGCTATATTGAAATGAAGTATGCAACGAATAAACGCAGATACTCTATGTACGTGTGTGTATGCACGTGGGTATGCGTACGCACGTGTCGATTGAAAAATGCATTTCCATGCGCCGCGCTACGGGAGCGATTCAACGCTGGCGACGGCAAGACAGAAATCACCGGGGGGTAACATTAAAGATTCAGGTTGAATTATTAGGCTAACGCAGCTCGCCGTGCTTTCCCTCGGTCGCTATTTTACATGTTCTGTTCGTCCATTTTTCTCTTCGAGTCGTAACAGCATTTTATGACTGGTTCTTTCTCCTACTTGTCGTGAACCAGCAATTTTCTTAAATCTTCAGCCCTGGGGAAAAAAGTGTTCTGATTACTTCCCCCGAGCATTCTTTCATGTTGATGTAAGAACTTAATTTGCCGTCTATTAGGAAATTGTCACTGTTATCATTGTACGTGGACAAGCATCGCATTTAGGGACGCGGCTCGCTGTCGCTTGTTCAATCGTCTTATAATGATGCTATCCAAAAATCGTCTAATTAATCTAACATTTCAAAAAGTTTAGTATTTTCTTCGGAATTTTACTACAAATTGTTATTTTAATTTTTGTTAATATGAACTATTTCGTGAAGAAAATGGATGAATTGCATTTCTAAAAATTGTGATAAATTTTTTTTAAACGCGACTGTTTTCATTTTTGGATTACAATCATACATTTCATATTTTCGTTAAAATTGCGCTGAACGCTTGAAGTAACTTTGAAGGATTGGGCTGATCGCATTTAGAATTTTCTTCTTTGGCCCGGAATTTATATTTCACGTAATGCGGATATTGAAGTAGCGAAAAAAATACTTCTTCGACTCGTGTTCAGCGGTCAATGGGAGGTGTTTAATTTTTCACGCGTTTCGTTTCATTTTAAATTCCATCGTCGATGCTACTTCGTGTGGCGGGTCTAATGCATAGAAATAGGGAGGGCGCAACCTCGAAGCTTGCAACAAGAAAATACATGTATACATACATATACATATATGTGTGTTCCTTCTGCCCGTACGTGTGCGGTGAGAAGGAAGGAAGGCCGGAAGGAAGGATGATGTGTGTAGATGTTGAATCAATAATTGAGTCAATAGCATTCGGTTAATCATATACATGCATATGCCATTCTCATTGTCTGTCTCATTGTCTTATGATGGAGATGCGTGGTGGCAATACATAACGAGGGATTGCGATAAATTACAGGTGAAGTCGACAGCACGTGGAGAACAGTCTGTATATAAGACGATCCAAAATAGACTTAGGTGTTCTTCATTTAAACCATTTAAAGGATTACGATTAAAGTATGCAATACAATATCATGGTATTTGGTTGCACAATGTATAAGACAATTATGTTAGTTTACACATTTTTCTGTAAATCATTTCACTTGGCTCGTAAATTAAATAATTATTTATTTTTTATATTAATTTTTCTACAGAATTTGATTGAACATACTTTTAGTTGGTTTCATTTGATTTTCATCTAACATCATTTATTTCAATAGTCAGACTGTCAATATATTAATCTATTTATGCAAATGTATTATACAATGTATAATACTATGTACATTTGATTGCCTTTTATAATAAAAAATGTAACGTATGTAATAAGCAATAAAAAGTGTAATAAAAATATTTTGAACTATGTTTGATTTAATTTTGTAAATGATTTATACATCTCATAATTCAGCAGCTTATATTATAATTAATATATGAAACAATTTGTCAAGATCTGTCGAGATCTAGTAGGAAACATGCAAATGTTATCATCCTATGATCATTGTGTATACCTATTACTGTTCTCTAACAAGTGTATAACTGTGCATATTGTAACAAATAAATTTTCAATATATGATGCAATAAAGAAGCTATAATTGTCTTGAGGTTATTAAGTATGAAAAATTACCGATAGTTTTTTTATCATGGAGTTTATTTATATTTTGAGCAGTCAATTTCCTTATAGTTTTCATTAAAGAAAGTTCGTTCAGTAGAGTATTTTATTTTACATTTCCAGACTAAATAGTATAAATCCATTATGCAAATATTCGAGCAAAGTATATGTATCTTTCGTACTTTCTACATAATTTCGCTGTAGCTGCATAAAAATCTGAGCCTAATAATGATAAATGGTCTGGGGAGTTGTAAAACAAGGGGGAGATTACGTTTCTTATTGAATATTTATCAGATTCTGCAGTCCTCCCTCTGTAACGCTTTCACCACTCCCTGTCGGTTACGTAAGTTACAGGTATAAAATATTCGTACGCACGAGTCCGTCATGTACTAATTTTTTATGCAGCTCGATAAAACGAGTTTGTATCCTATTTGACGTATAACCGCGCTTTCATGTGCTACACGAATGTTAATTGGAATAATTTTTAGATACCAGAATCATTAATCTCTTTTTCCAACCCTGGTGCGATACAGTATCGTGATTTTCCAGGGCTAAGGTCTTAAACTCGGAATCTTTATTGACTTCAAGGTCTCGAATCTTGGAAAGATTTTAAGTCGATTGTGAGACGATTTTAAAGTTGAAGCCTCACGACTCGAGGTCTGAATGAAGAATGCTTTAAATCTTGAATATTAAAAGCACCTTGAATTTAAATATTGATGTTTGCACAAGTCAATATTTTTATAGGAATCACAGTTTTGTAGAATTTTATTNAGAGAAAGGTCTTGTCTGTTTCCTCTTTTTCCCCTTCAACGCGAACCGTTAGGTAGTAATTGATGTAGCACAGAATCTGCCGCAAAACGGGTTAATTAATATTGTAATTGGAATACCTACGTGGCGGACAAACGCGTCTCGATTGGTTATCTACAATAGCGTGAAATATCTGGTTATTTATTTACCAGCGTTGTCAATAATTTACATCGCGGCCGCCTGTTAATTTCGTTCACGTGACGTTCTAATGGGATACGGACTAAACTAGCTTCATGCACGCGCACTACTCGTTTCTGCGATCATATCGTTCATTCACTACTTATTACTTTCTTGCATTTTTTTGTCCCTTCATGGTTTTCCTCCTCTCAATTAATCCACAATATGTATGAAATGTGAGCTTTAAGCACTTCGCTTTGTATGGGTAAATTTTCTTAAAAATTATTAGTCAGAGAAAGCGTGCATCAGATATGAAAAATTAACTTTTCAATAATACGTTTACAATGTATGAATGGATGGCTTTTCATTTATAAAATGAATTCTGTTTTTTAAGTCATTATTATTTAATGTAAATCGGGGCTGATTCAGGCGTAAGCGTATTTGGAAGTTGCAAGAAGACGTGGATTATAGAAAGAGATGGAATATCAATGAAAAGATGTTAATCCGATAACGAGGAAACTGGTAATAAATTTTAAATGCATTCGTAAATGGCGAAACCACTCACTAAGGCGGTATAAATCGGATTGCTGCGCGGTTTTGAATTAACACAAAACTCTCGCAGTATGAAATTCCGGTTAATTTCACTTGAACCAGGAATGAAGCTAACGGGATAGTAGAGGGAATAATTTCGGAAAATAACTTCGCGCCCGTCAGACGTTCGCTACGGTTTTAATTACAGCCGATTAGCATAGTGTCGGCGCTGCGACGACCAGTAAAGTTAGTGTTAGTTAAAGAACAGACAGGAAGCGCGCCATGAAACCGGGCGCGTCGGAACTAGAGGAAGATCCACGAGGATACACGTCAGAACCATCCCCATCGTACACTTGCTTTTTAGGTCTAACTTTTAAGTCTTTTTAACTTTTAAGTAATAAGTAAGATACAAGTTTATCGATCATCGAGAAGTCCGACTGAACTTCGAGATCGGCGATCGTAAGAACTTATATTAATGATACATTTGATAACCGTCGATAAATAATCTCAATGAAAAATAAACATTTTCTGAACT